>SMGT01009056.1:166772-178273 GCA_004794575.1 Lanistes nyassanus | reverse complement strand
CAGAAATCTCAAATGACTTATCTTCTGAGTAAAAGCTATCAACTTTGAGCTCAGAACTGCTCATATTTACAAGATATTCGACTTTGAAAGCACTGCCCAAAACAAGATGGTCGCGAGCTTGGTATAGCCTCACTTTATGGTGGTTTGAAAACACAAAAGTAGCATTTTTTTACATTTAAGTGACAAACTTCAAAACTTTAATCATGTCTAATGATAACTTAGCAAGAAAAAACAGTTTTTACTGAGAAAGCTTAATGTGATATAAATAGAAACAAGGTCACTATGGCGCCGATGTTATAACATCGATAGTCAAGGGAGCGAACTGTTAAGAGTTTTAATAAGCAGTGCCACACACAAGGCACCTTGGTGGTATGTATAAACATTGATAGCTGCCGCGACACGTGAACTGCCTATTGTCAAGCCTGTTATCCTCTCCATGAATATTTCTCTTGGCTTCGGTCATTCCACACTGCAAAAGCTGCACTGTTTGATTTTGGCGCTAGATAATTTTCTGAAATTCAGAAGAGAAGAAGCCTTTTTGAAGATGTATATCCGGACTTGAAGGAAGAATTCACCATAGTTTGTGACGGATGTGGCAGGTTTCAGGAGTTTCTTAATTAACTGGGAACTCTTGACAAAGTCTGTGTCGAAGACCACCTTCAGTCGCACTGGCTGCATCAGGCAGGAGTCCAGAAGTCTTCGCCCGTCATTAATTTGCTCTGTTAAAAAACCGCCTTTGCAATAGACGTCGTGCCTTTGAAAGAAACACTGATGATAAATGTTAGTATCAGTGCTACTTAAACAGCTCTAGACATAAAACCTGGGATCACAAGGGATATAACCGGAATGGCATTTATTTCTTGTTGTGCATATTTACTTCCCCTGGAGATTTACATCTCACATGTTCGGGTAATAGCAATAGGGGAGTCGTTCAGAATAAACAAAATTAAAGAAAGCATGGTGTTTTCGGATCGTTCAATTTCATTCAAATTTTACAAACCGTCTATTTGTCTCGGAAGTAAAGCAAGGCAAGCCAAGGTTTATTCATGACCCCGGAGGGGTTTATAGAAATTAAACCCATCCAAACACAAGCATACAGTATTACTAGTATCAACAGGTCCCATATTAATGATAATAATATATAACAAATGGCAATATATAACAAAGGCATAAAGGACCCGGCAGGGAGTGGACAGATGAGCGAGACTTACAGGAGAAGGGAGGCGGGAAGAAAAGAAGAGAAATAGAGGTGGGAGGACAAGAAAGCATGAGAGAGAGGGAGAGAGAGGGAGAGAGAGAGAGGAGAGAGAGAAAGAGGCAGACAGAAATAAATTACTTCTGTGAAAGGCTACAGTATTTCCCTTTGTTTGAAAGCTGTCTTTATTTTTCTTCCCGGATTCGCTGAGCCTGATAGGTAAGCTATTTAATGCGGGATGATATTTATTTTATTCTTTGTTGACTTACGTCTCAGTCTTACTCAAGAGAAAGTTCCATGGTAAGCTTTTCGCGGGTCTGTTATTATCTACTTATGTATTAGTATGGGGAAGCGGATGGCCGACTGGTTAAATCGTGGACTCTGAAACCAAAGGCCACTGGTTTGATAACCGTACGCTCCACCACAGTTCCTCAAGTTGACCCAGGTGGGAAATGGGAACCTGACCAATGGGTCGGGCAAGGTAAGGCAGCGAGGGAGAAGAAATGACATCGGACATCGGCCTGACGATGCTGGGCGATAGAAAAATGGGGTTCTCATTCACCTTCACTATCTTACGGCCTAAAAAGGTCACGGGACAGCCTTTACGTTTACCTGTGCAAGTGTCTTACCTAACATTTGGACACTGAAACGTTCGTCGCAAATCTGGGTCATTGGGAATCAGAGCAACAACCTTCGCTAGCAGTTGAAGCCAGTGTGATACTAATAATATTTTGAGAGTACCCAAGATAACCTGCCGTTGGCAAAAGTCCGCTGAAATCTAAAGCAACAACAAATGATATACCGTCAGGTAAAGAAGACAACTGTCAAGCGATGTCAAAATCGAGCGTTCTTTGCAGCTCTGCATAATTTGTCGTCTCCTGGTATGGTGAGAAAGTAAGTTGTATTTGGCGAAAAAGAACAATTAATGATGTTTACCTGCACACTTCAGTGGTTTAATGTTGCATTTAATGCATAAATAACATACATTTTCTCTCGGTATCTCTCCGATAGTGTGAGCGTGAGAACGCGTGCCTGCGGGCGGTCATGTTGTCCTAAAAATTATGTTGCTTAACTTCTTACCTAAGCTTGTGTCCATGTTGTCAAACGGAACCTTATTCAGTAGGTCATTTAGCATTGCAGGCTGCACGGCCGCATGCTACAGCCCCTGCTGAGGAGGCAGAAATGAATGCAATATCTTCTACTCAATGGATGCGAACCAGGTGTGTCCGTTTCGTTTTTGTCGTTGTGCGTGCTTGTGTGTCCCCTTCGATAACCTCGCAATATTTATCTATTTCTTGTATTTCTCCTCGCCTTTCTGGGCCACACGGCTATTTTCTTGCTGATTAATTTGGCCTTCATTTCTCTTGACTTCATCCCTTCCCTTGCAATTTTAATGTGAATCTCAGAGAGATGGACAGACAGACTTCCGCTCTGTTCAGAGGTCGCTCGTCCGTGACTGCTGTCCCACTCAACGCCACACCTGATTCTGCCTACAGGGTGGTGACACCGTACTCCTTGCACCGCCCTTTATGTTATATATACAGGGTCACGTATGCGACCGATTTCGCGCCTGAACTGGGAATTAAATCTACCTCTTTGGGGTGTATCTGTCTGTCTGCATTGTGTGTGTGTGTGTGTTTGAGAGGTTGGGTGTGTGGCTGTGCCTACGTGTTTGTGTCTGCGCACGCACTCTCGTGTGTGTGTGTGTGTGCATGCGCGCGCGCGAGTGTGTGCGAGTGTGTGTGAGTGTGTGCGTATCTTCATTCGTTGATTCGTTCGTTCGCATACGTGTTCACGCTCACTGAAGACAGACTAATATGAGTGCACTCGTATTTGGATTTTAGCCTGCACGGGTTGCAACCAGAGCCCCCCTTGCACGCTTACTGTTCACGTCTCAGGTTACTTTGTGGACAAGCAGTCCTCCACGCTTCATTACACCCCTTCCATCCTGAACGTAGCAATGCCTAATATAACAATGCAGCGCAAATAATTCCATTAGAATATACACCTAATTCACAGATAAGGGGCCAGTCAACTCATGAGACAATGCAAGTTGTGTTTAATGGATGGATTTTGATATTCTCAATCCCTTCTGCTTACTTCGTGTTGCAGAAGTTATATTACAACAGCGCCTAGAACACTGCGGTCATCAAACATCTCCATGTTTTAAAGGATTTCCTGCCAATGAAATCTAACGACTGACGTTATATCGACGTCATCTTTACTGTCTTGAAAACACGGACATGCCGGATCCTTTATTGTAAAGCGATTACCTTCATCAACTTACAAGGGCACCTTTGAGTATAGATGCAATCCAGATTATTTTTTTAAACCTTTTCCTAACCGAGGAATCAAAACAATTCCGTCTACAGGATGGAAAGTGTAGGAAAATATTTGTGAATAATAAACCCAGACTACTCAGGCAAGTGCAGGTCTGTCAGTGAGGTAAATCAGACTCTGTATATGAAGATCTGAGTGTGGTTTGCTGAGATCTGCCACTGATCATGCCACAGGCAGTACATTTTTCTTTTGGACTATCCATGACTTTGCTTATATTCTTAGCTGCAGCCGTGAAAAGGCAAAATGGCGGCGCCCTTACGACTAACTGCGAAATACGATGTTGCGCATGCGTTTGTGATTAAACTATTCTTTCACAACACAATATATCAGGTGGTTAACAGGCCATTTAACTATTTCAGGTATATACAAACAAATATATGGCGCAAGCTGTTTTGATTTTGACGATCATGACACATAAATGTAGTGAAAACTCGTCACTCTGCGCCATTCACACAGCCCTTGCAAACCTATGGCCGGGACAGGATGATGGCTATTTCTCCTACTTAAAAATCCACAAAATGAGTTTTTTCCGCTAATTTTTCAAACCAGCGGTAAATTTCCAGTCACTTTTGTGTTGAGATCTAAAAGTACAGTTCAAAGTACACTTTCAACTTATTTCTTTTGCATTATCAATGATTTATTTTGTATGAAGATGGACACCGGAAGTTACAGTAGTGCATTTAATGCCAATAAAACTATATAAAATAATAAAATACCTTTGATAAATGCCAGAACTGAATCACTCTGAAGAAGCTACTGAATCACTGGCGATGCGATGCGATATGCAGTAAAGCGATATATATATATATATATTTGTTTTACGACCCGGTTCCACTGCAGTAATTTAAATTTCAGGATTTTTAACACACTAGAACACCTCCTGATAAGATGTGCGTTACGCGCTGATAAAATATTGAAAACAAAATACCAAACATCAAAACCACAGATAGGAACAAAGAACCCAATGTAAAACATCGACAACGGCGATAGCCAAGACCTGAGAGCATTTAAAAGCAAAATAATATGGTCGCCAAGAACTGTAAAAAGTTGATACATTGTAAACTGGATAGTAAACAAGTCAAGAAATATATGACATCAATCTTCAACACAAGATAATTAAGCTTAACCACGCGTGTCAATAAAGTCAGGGGTGTATGTGGGTGAGGTGTTCACGCTCAGATTTTATTTCGTATTGCGGGATATCGACATGTCAAAATCTGTTCGCGTTCGATCATGTTTCCGCTTCGATAACGTGCCGCCAGGCAACTCTGTAACAGGTACCAGGGTCTGCAGTGTGCTGGTCCTCCTACAGTTTTTCACGGTTCGTGTGAGGGAGATACATAACCAGTAGCACTATGGGCGAGTATATCAGGTGCAGCTAGCCGGGTACCAGTGTACCCGCTTCTGATAGCAGTGTGCACCTTAGCTAAGCGCTTGACACCTTCAGTTTGCTGTAATATGACTATCTCATTCTCCGACCCCGCACCTGCACGAAAGGGCTATATAAATTAAAACGTATCATGTATCCTCTATCCGCCCTTCCATCCATCCATCAAATCCATCCATCCACACCCACCCACCATAAGCCCCCATTTTACTGTTCCATCTATCCATCTCTCTGTCGGGTTTTCTGTTCGTCTCTCTGTCTACTTGCCTGTTTATCTGCCTGCTCAATCTGACTGTCAATACACATTTTGTCCGCAAGCCGATTTTCGAGCTGATTTTCAGACACGAGTATGAGTTAACTCCGCACCTGTCTTACCAAAGTCCTAGGTGCACTCCCCTCCTTCTCACCTCCACCTGTCGACAGTTTCTTCCCCAGATACTTGTCACTTGTATGAAATTTTCTCTCTTGTTCAACCTGAAGGAACTATATGCACCGATTAGCATGCTTATAATCTTTTCACACTATGAAGACGCAACAACTACCGCGATGCTAAGTTGAGCACAAGGTGATCCAACATGCCAAGTGAAAATTACAGACACAATAACCAACAAAACAACAAAATGCAAAGATTAGCTGACGGCAAAATATTCTTGGAAAAGGTCTGCTCTCAAAAGGTTCTAGCAGTAGCAAAAGGCTTCAGTAAAATGTCTGCTAGCAAAAGGTTAACAATAGCAAAAGGTGAACAATAGCAAAAGGTGAACAACAGCAAAAGGTTAACAATAGCAAAAGGTTAACAATAGCAAAAGGTTAACAATAGCAAAAGGTTAACAACAGCAAAAGGACTAACGCGTACAGGTAACTTCTATTCCAGAAGTAGGTTACTTCATGAATCCAGAATATATCGTTTTTATACAACAAGAAATCACAACGTTACACGAGCATTCCAATAAACTGAATGACTAAGTAAAACAAAAACTCAGGCCAATTGAAAGAACACACCTAGATCCACTCACTTCTAGCAATGTGATTTGTGATTTCACACGCGTTACTGGATCTGTATGGCCTCGGTATAAAAGTAAAATCATGAAGTACCCCCTAGACATACAAGTAAAATCATAAAGTACGACCTTGACATACAAATAAAATTACAAAGTGCGGCCTCGATTTTAAAGTAATGAAGTACGACTTCCAAATACGAGTAAGCCTAATACTGAAGTGTGGCCTTGACATACGAGTAAAATAATGAAATACGGCCTCAATATCAAAGTAAAAGCATGAAGTACGCCCTCGCCATAGGAGTAAAATAATGAAATAGGGCCTCGACATACGAGTAAAATAATGAAGTACGAGCTCGACATACGAGTAAACTAGGCAAAAAACAAGAAAAAGGCTCTCCCCTCTCGCCTAGAACACTAAAAAAAATCAAAGTCGAAACCTGGGTACATATTTAAAATAGAAAAAATCTATAGATAATTTCAGACAGGTATAGCTGCATTTTGTGGTTTCCGCACCGAGCCATACTTTGGCTCGACGTAGCCTTCAACCCACTGTTCCACATCATGTCTTTAGAAAACCAGTGATCCGGTCTTGCTATCGCTTACAAACGGGAAGCACCAGGTATTATACAGAAAGGTTAGACCTCACCTGCGTTGCGTATGTGTTTTTCCGTTCGTAAGAGTAGTTTTGATGCACGTCCACTTTTACGTGGGAGAAATGGGTGCTCATGCAACACAGCCCGGGATGTAACCCTGGCGCTCATACACACTGACTGACAATAGAAAAGGGGCTGTCTGGTGTATTCAGATGAAGAATGTGGTCATCTGCCTAGATTGGGTTACCGTCCTTTGTCCCGAATCAACTTTCCCAAAAGTGCAGCAGGGTTAGTGGTGTCTGAGGAACAACCGTAGTGCGAAAAGTTCACCACAAACTAAGGAGTGTCAAACTCTAAGCGAATGACGTTCTTCTCTTCGTGAAATGTCAGCTTTCAAACATCTAGCCTTATCACCTGCGCATAGCAGGTTTTTTTTAGAAGAACCTTTTGGCTTGCCGCATCCGTGAATGCCCACGTCTGATTAATAATTAGATGATCCAATACCTCCCATCCGCTGTCATATAGATAGGTTTTACCTGATTAAGTGCATACATTTGGGGCTGGGTAGTTCTACATTTTGACTTATAAGCCTTAGACGTGTGGGTTCTGCAGTACTTGATTTAACAGCAATGTAGGCCTGCTCTTTGCATCATCATCTTCATCATCATCATCATCATCATCATCATCATCATCATCATCATGGAGTACAGCCCAGATGTTCTTTAAAAGCTGAGTAATGTTGCTTTAAAACCAGACTTTATGTCCGACAATCCAAAAAACATTGTTATACCAAGAGTAAAGTCTTTGACCTGACTGACCGCTCTGTGTCTATGTCTATGTCTTATGTACAGGCGCGACTACTCGGCTTCTACTTCTTATTAAGTGTTAAACATCCACTTATTTTACTAACTTATTTTATTTAGAACTTCCTGTAAAGGGGAGAGTAGTGCAACTGTTATGCTGGGCTACCAACGTGAAAGTGTGATGGGGATACCTTGAAGCCCAAACCACGTGTAAGTTTGCGGTGAAGATTACTGTCGGCTTATACTTTTCAAAAGCACGAAATGAGATCAGTTCTAACTACCGACTTACGTAAAGCATAATTAGATTAACTGTTGCAGCACTTTATCTCCCACGATGCCAAATTTAATCTCATTCATCACTCAGCCTGACTATCCGGGCCGCGTCTTAAAAGATTTGTGCTAGTCTTGATAGAATCTGTCATTACGGCAAATAAGATTTTGCACGGGCTCTTATTATAACTTTCTCAATATATTTTTCTTTAATTGCGCATCGTAAGATCATGTACATTCTTACGCGAACACATTAAGTCATCTCTGAAATGTGAGAAATGCACTCACGCGACCATCCAGACGGTTAGAAAGAAGACTTTAAGCAAGGAGAGTCGACCAGAAACGGAGTGAATTTCTAAATCTGCCAAAGAAACACGAGATATAGGCCGCCATCTGATACCATGAGCTTCGGTATGCGGACTCTCCTTCTCCCACCCCACCTTGCGAGTTATCCCGAACTCATAGAGTTACCGTTCCTTCTGAGGGGTTTATTTTTTGCACTTGCTATCGTGTAGGTGTACCAACTAAAAGTCGCTGGCGGCGAGGGGAGGGGATACGAAAGTATCGTTTTTCATCCCTATGGACTGTCCGTCAAGTGAGGCCTGCGCCAGTTCTCGTCCATTCACAGCATGTTTTCTCCTGGTCTGTAAATTAAACGAAGTGTGCCGACACAACGCTGGGTGGCTGGCGGGGTGAGAGGGAATCAAACAAGGCGATATTTAATTTCTGAGGATCTTGCACGAGTACATTCAGTGCTTGGCCGCGGAGCAGTGAAGATACTCGTGCAAGAAATAACAGTGTCGTTGGTTCTGGGGCCGTTAGACACGCTTGACGGCATTGGAGTGATCTCCCGCTGTCAACAGCCCCGCAGAAAGGTGCTTATTTGGAGTGTTTGTCAGGCCTTTTTCGCTTTCCTGGCTTGTAACAGTGTGTCGGTGAGACCCAGAAGCAAGCAAAATGTAAGAAATTTGTTTGTCTTGCTTGTTGTTACTTTGAAAACCTTAGAAATAATTAGTCTAAATGAGTTTTTGTCCACAGCGAAAAGGTCACAAAATTCTGGCCAGATAAGCTATTTTTCCAATCTTGCCCATAGCTAAATGTTGACAGGTCCTATATAGAGTTTGGCAAAACGCCGCCACTGGAATCATGTTCTCATGGGGGCGTTTGGTCTTTCTTGTTACAGGAAAGCAAAATTAAACGATCTTGAAAGAAACAATACAAACGTACTAAAATGTTTGCACTGTGTGCTGCTGCTTTCTATCAATAAACGCCTATAGGCATTCGTTTGGTAATGCTTCCCATGCGGAAAACTTCATTGTAACGTTTTATATTTAGTTTTCCATAGGCGATCTCTTAACACGACGAATGTGCGCTCAGGCCCCGTATGCAAGAAAGCGGAATAGGTTACTTATTCCTGTAACCGCGGATATTTTAGAGTAGGCTTCTTGAACTTCGCATGCACGAAAACATTCTTACGTCGTTATTTGGGAATAAGGTCATCCCAGGGGCCAACAGCTTAATCCAAGTTCTCCCATAGTTGATTCGCCGAAACAGCGTTTTCAGAGACCAAAAAATCCATTCGACATTTTTGAGGATTTAGACATTTATCACAAAAAATCTTTCGAAGAGCTGACATTTTGGGCATTGTAGATGAAATTAATGTTGGCATAGAAGTTGTGAATCGGCATGGAACTACACCATTGCTACAGGTCAAGGTCACGCCGACTGCTGGCACGCGCTCTGCTATTTTGCTCCAAGTTAAAGCTTTTGTTTTTTAAGGGTGACTGCACCCATCAACGCAAGTCCCTCGACTGTCAGTTCTTCAAGCAGAATTTGAACCTCATTACTTGTTGTGCTTGAACTGTTTGGTCTGGGGATTCTTTTCTGCCAGAGCAGTGAGTACAGAGAAGAAGTGAAGTGCTGACCATAACGTGTGTGCCCTCAAAAAGAAATCCGCCTTGCGCAAACCGAATTTTAAGAAAGGAATACCTCTTCCCAAAAAGAGGCTATTCGGGTATAAATTTAATGCTGTTTACATGCATACGGGCCTAGTGTTTATGCAACGCCAACTTCGGCGAACTATGTAGGACGCACATATAAGTCCTGTTACAGTCTTTGAAGAATCCGAGGCAGGGGCGGCGATAGGAATACGCGGAGCCCAGGGCCGACCAAGACCGCGCGGGGCCAGATATATCGGGATCGGGATCTCGATTGGCATGCCACTGCGAACACTGATATGTCTAGAGTAGATCAACTTCGCGAGTTGGCGCACGAATTCAGTTTTTTTTCATTAATCATAAATTTGTTCCTGTTTGTGGACGACGGATTAACAAACTCGTAAGGACGACCTTAGTCCTGAAGCGCGGGGCCCCCTCAAGAGCGCGGCCTAGGGCAGTCGCCCCACTTGCCGCCCCCAAACGCCGCTCCTTATTCGAGCGTAGAATTAGAAATGCCTTTCGGACAGTGAAAACTTCAGACCCCGTATGCAAGAAAACTGAATAGCTGATTTATTCCTATAATATCGGATATTCTAGAATAAGTTCCTTGAATTTCCCATGCACGAAAACCAGCTGGCGAATTATTCTTCCGTCGTTAATGATTCGGCAATACTTTATTCGGTCTTCCAAGAACGAATATATTCGAAGTACGTCAAAACAGCTTTCAGAGACAGAAAAAAATCAGTTCGACATATTTGATGATTTAGACATGTATCAGAAATACGTATTTCGAAGAGCTGACATTTTGGGCATTGTAGATGAAGTGAATGCTGGCACTGAAGTTGTGAATCGGTATGGACTGCAAACCCCCCCCCCCATCCCAGAGAGTACAGACAGGAAGTTACGTGTTGACCATAGCGCATGTGCACTCAAGGAGAATTCCGCGTACTCAGTATAACTCATTAGTTTTTTTTCTTATTTGCATATATCGATTTTTATTCTGGTATAAGATAAGATCGAATAGCTGTCCCGAATAGTGGCTATTCGAAAATAAATTTAGTATAGTTTATAAGTGGAACCTGGAGAAAAAGCACTGTCTATGACGCACTGTGGGAAATGAAACTTGGGAACTTTAAACAGCCATTCGCTGTGCGCAATTTTTTTCTTAAGAAAATCCCTATAGACGAGATTCTGTGACATAATTTTTTTTCATCCTATTAGGTTGTCGATCACTTTCTCTTTTAGTAACATAACTATTAACATTTGCAATAATCTGCCCGCCGATACTGTCAATGCAGAAACAGTAGATGTTCTCAGCCTTGATAACCAATCATTGGAACACATGGCTGAATAAATCTGTTATTGAAGTTTTTAACCAAAAACAAAACCCTATCAAATGCAAATACAAAATACAAAGCACAGAGCGGGCGAAGGAAGCCTTTGATGCTGAAAAACAGCAACAGTAATCATACCCATACACTCATTTTTTATTTATCATTGTCATTCATTAAAAAAAAACTAACAGCAGCGACAGATGTCAACTTCATTCTGAAACAAGTGAAACGATAAGCTGTAATGTTTTGACCATCTTCATCAACCAGAACTAAACTATCAAACTGAAAAGCTCAGAATATCCCCTATTTTCAGCCTTACTTTTATTTTCTTTCATGTTTATGTTATTCGCTGTTCACAGCGGTATGTCGAAACTGGTGTGTCTTTCAAGTCCCACCACACTGTCATTGTACATTGTACATTGTGTAGTACGTGCATGTTGATTGCCTACAGTGCATGTTTCGCCTCGACTCGACAAAATGTATTCATTATCCACAACGTTCTTCAGTCACATACGTATTATTTCATTGTAAGAAATCTATATTTTCTTTTCATCAAGTAAGACTAAAGTAATCACTTTCAGAGTCCACTCGATATGCATGTCAGGCTTCATCATTAGATCACGTCTACCCCCCCCCCCCCCCCC
>SMGT01009056.1:143500-159881 GCA_004794575.1 Lanistes nyassanus | reverse complement strand
GGGGGGGGGGGGGGGGGGAGTACGTATTGGGTTACTCTCGAGCAATAACAAACATTAACATTTACGGAACTTTCTCAAACACGGCAAGTGAGAAGAACGGAAAGAAACTCCATTTTCTCTCATTGCTTGCTTTTTGTCTGTTTCCGCCCCCCTCTTTTTTTCTTTTTCTTTTTTGTCCCGATGAAGGGGTATTGCCCCGGAACGTCAACTCTTTGTTTTTGTCCTTTTAGTTGTCTCGGCCGCTCTGTTGTTCTCACAAAAACGGGGACGTGAGATGGGATACGGGAGGCTGAAAAGGGAACTGGGGAAGGTGCCTTACAGCTAACCCGAATGACGTGCGCTCACTGAAGAAAGCTGACGTCAAACACGAACCATTGCAAACAAAATGTCCATATATCTGTGTGCTTGTGTCTGTCCCTCCATTCGTCCATTCGCATATTCATTCTGCCCTCAGCTCACCTCCCTACTTTTGGCAACCTTACAATGCTACTGCCCCCCCCCCTGCATGCGGGAAAGTAAAACGAGTTTGTTTTTCCGTCTTCCTCTCTAACAGAAGATCCTGGGTTACCTGCTGTACCCGTTCGCCGTGTTCATGGGCGTGGAGCTGCCTGACTGCTTGCGGGTGGCGATGCTGATGGGGCTGCGTTTGGCCAGCTCCAGCTTCGTCTCCATGCTCAAGATGCCCCTGTACGTGCACAACCGCAACATTTTCGAGACCTACATCGCCGCCTCCCCCAACCACACCATTAGCTACGTGGGTGACGACATCGTGCTAGACAGCTGGAATATGACGTTGACGGAGGGCTTCATCTCGGTACGCAAAGGGCCGCTAGAGGTCCATCCTTCTGTCTGTCTTTACCTACTTCAAGTTGGTCCGTTAGTCAGAGGTGTTGCGAGTTTCAGGCGTCTAGTTGCCCTAACCAATCAGGGGGTAGAACAAACTGTTACGGGCGACCCGATTGGCTCGCCAAAACAGCTGGAGAACGCGGTGTAGGGGGGAAGGTAGCCGGCTGAGTGCGAGGTGGGGCGAACCACCCTCCGCAGGCTATAGACCACCATCCGGAACTGCTAGGCTTTTCTGGTAAGACCGCACTCTTGGCTATATAACCAGCCGAGTGCCGATTGCCGTTTGCAAAAGTCGTATGCTGAGCGCCAAGTGTCGAACAGCGAGGTCGGATCTACGAGTACAGCCATTAACCGCGACGTGGATAGCGAACCAGTAGTGCATTTCGGACCGGTGTTGTGATGGTGGAGCTGAGAGACGTGGCGTCTGCGGTATTCCTATCCAGCATCGTGAATGTGAGTTTACGTACAGTGTAGGACACGACCGTAGCTCGAAGATAAGTTAGACAAACTTAGACGGTAGTAAATCATACGGGTTGATTTATCGGTTTGTTCTTGTGTGATCGTTCGGTCGATCTTATTGGTGTTAAGACGTCGGCGCGACGTCTTATTCAGAGAGGTTTAGTTCAGAAAGGATACAGTGTTTCCTTGTGGTTACCGAAGTGAAGTATCGGTACTGTAGTTGATTCATAACCCGGTCAATAACGTGTGTGTGTAGATACGGATAGCGCTGGGATGAACGTATGAGAGTGCGAGTGATTGTTCTACGTATACCATAAAGCGCCATACCCCTAGACACGACAGAGAAAAACCGCGACAAGAGGTGGCTACAGTTTCTCAGATTTAGCGCGTGCGGTAAATGGTGAATGGGTGATGCATTTCTTGACCAGTAAAGTCTGTTCTTAACTTGCCGTTATCACAGACATAGTGTGGAACCTGAAGGGTGTTGTTGTTTTACTTTTGTTTGTTTTTCGTTTTACAGAGAAGATCGGAGGCTATTGCCACGTTTGCTCTGTGCGGGTTCTCGGGAGTGCTCTCCCTCTTCATCACGATGGGTATTGTGTTGACGCTAGTGCCGCATCGCAGAGCCTGGCTCACATCCATGGCTATTCATCTTCTGGTGGCGGGGAATTTTGCCAACTTCATGGTCGGCTGCTTCGCAGGTAAGACTTTCTGGTCATACCTCTTCTCAGATCTGTGATCGATGAGAACATTCTACAGTCTTGTCCTTGCTGGCTGTCTGCTTGGGCTCCCTGTCTTGGTTCAGTTCATGTGAGGGTTCAGCTTCGTGCCAGATAACTGCCCATTGTTCCGTATTTTTACGCGATAAAATTGTTTCTGATTTCTGTCCGTGAAAATATTCAGGCAACGATGAAATACTTTTTTTTTCCTTTTCTTATAACTCAGTTCGTACTATAGCGCGTACGCATTTCTCCATCTCTGTTCAATGTGTCGCGCATGACGTGACGAACATGATTGCGCTCGAGCGCGCGCGCGCGCGCACGCACACACACACATACACGCGGGCGCACATGCACGTGCACATGGGTGCCTTTATATGTGAAGTTTATCTGCACACGTTTATATTTCTTTGCAGGTCTTCTTCTCTGAAGGGCGAAAAAGTATCAGCGTGTCTTTTAAAACATTCCATGCATCGACCATCGATGGTGTTTAAACTCAGGCTACTGCTGTGTGATACTCAGCAGATTTGTGCCTATAGACCCTTTACAATGAAGTGCAAATACAATGAGTATGTATCTGTCTGCATCATGTGAGGCTGCTGCTGATTATGAACGGATGGTGGTTTCATACGGAAGATGACGTCAAGGTTTTATGTCCGTGATATTCTTTCAGCCAGTTTGGTGAAATGTTAGATATATATTTTTGTACTTATATACATATTTTATGAAGATGATTTTTAAAGCTTTTACTTTAAGTGTTTCAATAATTATGCGCGTGCTGTGCATGCCCACCGTTGTCCCCCATTGAACTGCCCTCATTACTTTGGTCTTTTCACTACAGCTTGCGTATTTCGTTAAGTTCGCCAAACTAGCTTTGGTCGACTTGCATGAGTAATCGAAGGTCAGATATTAGCTCGAAAAACGAACGCACTCGATCCAAATTCTGCTTTTTGTTACAGAAAGATTAGCTATATATAGGTAGTTTGCATGTTACCTCATCAGATGTTCCTTTATTCAGCTAATCACTAGAACAATCTTAAACTCCGAGTTTACTCATGATTGTGTGTGTGTGTGTGTGTGTGTGTGTGTGTGTGCGCGCGCGCGCGCGTGTGTGTGTGTGTGTTAAATCAAGAGAGAG
This sequence comes from Lanistes nyassanus, assembly GCA_004794575.1. Lineage (NCBI taxonomy): Eukaryota > Metazoa > Mollusca > Gastropoda > Architaenioglossa > Ampullariidae > Lanistes > Lanistes nyassanus. The sequence continues at coordinate 156,719 of SMGT01009056.1, read as the reverse complement.
ATTCTATTGTGCTTGTTATATATATATATACTGAAATGGAGGACAAGGAACTGGTCGGGAGAAAGAATAATGGCCAAAGTAATTATTTCATTATTTCCAGAAAATAACATTTTGTAAATATACATGTATAACTGACATTTAAATATATGTAAAGAGTTACTATGTCTTAAGTATAAAATCACTCCAAAATGGAGATTGTTATGGTGTGTATATGGGCCTATATATAAACTAATCACAGCAATCGGATGTTCTTGTTAACTTGCATTTGTGTATAACATCCCGTAGCCCATATAATGGAATATTGATATGAGTACTGCCCTTTATAATTGTACCCCCCTCCCAATAAAATCTTGTGGTGGATTGTATTGCTTGTCGCGTGGTTCAGAAGCTGGTTCAGTATTTAGAGCCGATGAAACTGTCGATGACACATTCTTCTCAGAAATGTTCTGAAATGCCACCTATTTTGAGCACATGAGCTTGCTTCAGAAATTCTCAGAATATTTCTCAAGAGCGCAGCCATGTTAGAATAATTGAGGAAGCTGAAGCGTGTTGCAAAGACGCTAGAAAAAATAGAATTCTATCCTCTGGCGAAAGCCGTAGCGTGCAGTGCTTTGCAACGGAAGCTAGAAAGGCGAGCTGGAAATACATCAAAACCAAGATGGCTACGTTCTCTAGCGTGGACAATATTTGGCATTATTTCATGTTTAAAAAGCATTTTTCGGAATAACTTACTATTTCTAGGCACAGCAGTACTCACGTCTCTGAATACGAGCCCAAACTGCCTTTCATACGGTTGTATTAAAAACACTTTTGTCGGCAAACTAAAACAGATCATCAAGGCCGCCATATTGGATACTGAATTTCCCGCGGTGCAGTGGCTTAGAAAGCTCCTAGCTCTAGCTCTTCTGGCCATTTGTGGGCAACGGACTTACCTAGCCTTTCTGCTAGTTTCTGCGAGAATCTATCTTTTCTAGCGTCTTTGCAACAAGCATCTGCGGTCTGCTACAAGACTCCCCCCACTTCCACCGCAAATACTCTCCCGCAGATACCAAGAACATTCTCACGGAATAGGAACTTTTAATTACCTAACAGGCTTAATTTATGTTGTGTACTTTACGAAATTACATCTCTGCATATCAGACACGCCACAGATCTATATTTATCAAATTCAACTTCAAAGCTTATTCTTTTCCTTCGAAACGTGATTTTATCAAGTTTTCACTACAATATTCATACCTTTCTAATGCGCTAGGCAAGAGGGTAAGAAGATGATTTGCCTTTCAGCATATAAAGATTACAAGTTCAAGTGGAGAGACTGGAGGACAACATTGGAACTCATCACAAGTCTGACCCTTGATACAGACCCTGAAATGGGTGATTGATAGAGTTAGACTGGAACAGTCTGCTTCCTCCGCCTCTGTACGTGTTCCTATCTCTGTCTCTCCCCCTCCCCTTCTCTTTCTGCGTCTGACAGTAATAATTTTCGTATAGTTTTATTGAAGACAAACGGTTTGTAAGAGTGAATCTACCCCGTGAAATAGATCTAATTGTAAAAAAAATTAAAATAAGCAAGTTTTGCATTGTGTCATACTGTATCGGTACCTTTTCACATCTTTCCTGGCTTATTTTCTGAATTGAAAACAGTTCGAGCATATCCAACAGTTCATCAAATAACATTCAGTGAAGAAATTGGTATGTTCATAATTATAAAACTGGCAGTACAAATAAAAACAACAGTTTTTAATAATAAGGCATTCCCGTCGAGGACCCGTTTTGGCTGCTTTTGAAGAACCCTTTTGTAAACTGGCAAACACATTTATAGACGGCATCAGCTGTTTGCTGGGTAGCCGAGACCTCCGGCAAACGTGCGCCTCAACAGGGCTACTCAAGCATCTGATGCGTTCTTCAATAGACGCTTTCTCTTACATCTTTTTCCCGATGCAGCTAGGCGCCAATATGCTCACCTTATTCACTGTAAATGTCGTCTGAGTAACCAGCAAATTAGTTCATGTGGCCCGCCACGAAGATCATCACTATCATTACCATCGTTAACATCACTGCGTGTGAGTGTATGTGTGAAAGTGAAGGTAAAACGTTTACGTGCAAGAGGATATGTGGGTGTTTGCATTCGTGCGTGTGAAGTGTGTGTGTGTGTGCGCGCGTGTGTGAAAACTCGATCTACATGGGTCTAAATGTATAAGCGCTCATCGCTTTCCCACATAAAACATACAATAAAAACCCAAATGCATAAAACATACAGGGAAAAACATAAACAAAAACCATAAACACATAAAAACATAAAACACGAAGCACAAAACCATAAAACTTAAAAACGGTGACGGATTTCACAAAACAGCAAAATACAAACCAAATATTGCTGTAAACGCTTATTGACAGTCAAACATCCTGCTGGGGATTACCCCCCCACCACCACCACCACCAAATTACTAAACTGCAAAACAACCGAAGGCATTCCGTTGTCTGTCAATTTACACAGCCGACGTTAAACGTATGACCACATTCGTCGTCGGAGCTGGCTTGAGATGCCCTAGTTAGATTAGCTCTATGAGGTGGGTTGTCTCCCTTGCCCAATTTGACTGCATAATAAATTGCAAGTCCCGGATGTGAAATGGAGGTCAGACGCCGGCGCCAGTACCTAGTTTAAAACGATCAGCAGCATGGACCGGACTTCCGAGAACGCAGGACTGTTCAATGCCACAGCATCCAGCACAATCGAAGACGTTACAGAACAGATACTGCGTAATCAGTATCCCGTTCACTTCGCGTGTCGAAATGGCGATGAAGAGCACCTGAAAACACTTTTGCAGTCAGGAGGGGGCTTTGTTTACGAAGAAGACGGGTTGCGGGGTTGGACACCGACGCACTGGGCTGCGTTTTCTGGCAGTGTAAGTATACATAAAGCTAAGTTTCAGGTTGTGGGAGCTTTGTTGAATACTTCGTTTTGCTGTAAAAAGAGATTGCTGAAATCCCAAAGCCAGATTGATCGCTCTTGACCCTTGTGTTTCCATCAAGTTTATATCCGGCTCCCACTAGCACACAAACACTCAGAAAAAACGGGAAGCAAACCATTTCCCCACCTAACACTGGTTGGGGGTGGGGGCATGTTTTCCTGGGTCAGTAACATCATTAACGCATGGAGTATGACAGCAGTGGTAACATTTGCAAAATTTGCTTCATTAATATAAGTGTTTATTATCGGTTATGACTCGACGGAAGTGTGTCGAGGATCGTAATACAAATAATGACTAATCAAGGAGGGGAGTTCAAGACACACAAATATTGAAATAACCGTTAGGCGTAATTTGTGGCCTAGCAATAAAACCACCCGATCTTAAGTATCCCTTCCATCATTGGTTTTTATGCCATCATCATCATCCTCGTCATCATCATAAGCTGATTGGATGTTTGAAGGATTTGACATCTGGACTTGCACCAAATTAAGTAAACCTCAGAGTCAGACATGTTTTAGACGAGTTATTGTTATAAGTGATTTTATTTATGTGAAGATATCCTTTCATGCATTGAGTCCTTACATTTAGACTGCTTCTGACTTGATCTAAATCAGAGCTAGTATAGTTGTTACACCACAGTAATGGTTAATACATGGAAGTGGATGACTGAGTGGTTAGAGCACAGCCCTCCGAACCTGAAGACACTGGTTCGATACCCATGTGCCACAGCACACTTCCTTCAGTTCACCTAGATGTGAATGGGTACCTGATCCATGCATCAGGAAGGTAAGGTAGTGAATGAGAGGAGATTGTCACCACCCACTCTAGCCCACAGAAAAGTGGGCGAGAGGATTCATACACCCCCATTCCCATATGACCTAAAAGCTGTTCATGGACAGCCATTACATTTTACCTTTAATGGGTAATATAGAGATATATGAACGAGTCTTGCTTGTTTAAAGACTTTGTTAAATTCTTATCTAACACCATATCTGAGTTCTTACTGTTGTCATAGTCCATTAGGACTTTCTCATCTATTGTGGCTATATTAATGTAATTTCTTTATGAGGTTTATTTATTTTTATAAAAAATCAGTCTTAGTGTCTTAAATCCTGTGTGCAAACAGTTCATGCACGACAGCAGAAAAAGTTGCATTTCAGCTTGACGTTTGTGTGTCTGACTCCTAAGTTGAAGTGTCTCATGCTGTTATGCGAGCATGGACTGAACTGTGACATCACCACCCACCGCATGAACCAGACCCCCTCACACATTGCAGCAGTCAGTGGCAAGTCCTACTGCCTCAAGTGGTTATTACACACTGGAGCTGCTTTAGGTCGCCAGGTATGTCCAGACATATGCTGTTCCTAACTTGCTTCTTCTCACTGCTCTGTATCTGTCTGTATGTTTGGGCTATGTAGTTGGGCTGTCTGCGGGCTCTGGGGTGTCGACCGGGGAACCTGGATGTAGTCAGCAGCCACTCAGGTGTGACAGCCATCCATGTTGCTGCGCAGGCTGGTCATGCCTGGTGTTTGCGCTGGCTGCTGAAGCATGGCAACAGCTGTGTCCAGCAGGTAACAGAAATTGCTTAAAATCTGAATGTGTGACATTTTAGACTGTGGTCGTTTACATTTTAGTCTGTGGTTGTGTTTATCTTTGTATGTTTGTATACTCACAAATATAACTAATGCTTTCCTTCCATTTACTTACAGTTTTTTTTACACTTTAATTATTTTGAGCATAATCTGTAGTGGGAAGATCCGTTTGATGAACTACCACAATTAGTATTCAGTAAGTAGTGTAGATTTAAAATTCATTGGTAAAACTTGTATCAGGTTTTTGTTTACAGCCTAAGCAAGTCTTATTTCTTCCAGTTTTTGCCACATGTGAGGAGAAAAGGCAGACCAGAGTGACTTTCATGTATGAAAACTGCTATTCAGAAATTACTTGTTGAAATGCTGGTAGTGATACAAAGATACTAGAACATGCTTTGGGTGGAAAGTGCTAGAATGTCATATCCTAATTGCTTGTGATTGCATGTGCTCTAGTGTTGGGTGACATTCAAAGAAGCATCACAGAACACATGTAATAAGACTTGGGGTTTCATGTATCATATTTTTGCAGGATTTCATAGGAGACACTCCTTTACATAAGGCTGCTCAGAGTGGTAGCCTGGAATGTGTCATTTTACTTGTTGCGCATGGAGCATCCCTGAGGTAATTCTTTTTTTTTTATTTTTACACTTGGTGTGCCTGTTTTGGTGTGATTCCACATGATACATGTGCATTGTTTGATGTACCAAGCATGAGAGCAAAAAAGTTTGACTGATTTAATGAGTTTGATGGAACTCTTTAATATCCACACCATGTTTTTTCACTAGCACAAGTTTAAATCATCGTTATTGTTATCTTGTAATAACCATTGATATTTAAGACAGCACTGATAATTTGCTGACACTGTCTCTTCATTTATGTTCAATGACAGCATGAGGACCCAGGAAATAATGTCTGTTTTTTTCTTTTGTGTCTTCACAGAAATTAAGAATGTCTCCCAAGGGAGGAGTACATTGCTTGAGAAAAAAGGACTTATCTTGCTTAATGTTTTTTTCAGTCTCAGAAATCACAATGGACATACACCTGTGGAGCTGGCTCAGATGAACAAACACAAGGAGTGTGAAGAGTACTTGCAGCAGGCTCTGCATGCTTTGCAAACTGGAGTTGTTCCTCCCTTGCACAGCAACAACCCCACCATCCTGATGAATGGAGAGCCAATATATGAGTGTCAGAACAAGCCAGACTGCTCCAGACTAATGCTGCTGGCAGAAGACCAAGATATGGACACAGAGGAGGAGGCCACAAACATGCCTGCATGTCGGGAAGAACCGGGTGTGCCAACAATTGGGGGGCTGCGTAGGGACCAACCTGGTTTGCTGACAGTGGAGGAAACTTGTGGTATCAAACGGTCAAGGGATGAGGAGGATGGTAGCTGTTTTAAAAGACAACGGTGCTATGGTAAGCAACTGTTTAGATAATATTGAACAAAAATCAATGCATTTTTGGCTAAGTGTTCTTGCTAAAAAGCAATATGGACTTTTAGGTGTATTAAACTGTGATAAACCAGTTCATTTGCCTGATGATTAAATTAAAATCCTTACAGATAGTCTGCCAAGAATACCATGCACAGATAGTTATGTTTTGTCTCAAATCCAAGGTCTTCAGTCATTCTGCAATCTGCTTAATTATCTTAAAATAATACACCTTCTTTGCAACAGTAGCAGCACAGTAACCTCTCATGGTGTTAGTTGTACGACTCCCAGAGACCTGTCTCAGCAACAGTCCATACATATCAGACCTTCTGATAATGCACAACAGGGGATAATTAACGTACAAAAATTGAAGAATGACCCAGAGATTTTAAACCTGTGTATCACAGTAATGCATAGATTTTTTTAACATTTGGCAAATTAACATCAGAATCAGCTTGGGCTGACCCTTGTTTTTTTTACAAAATGACTTAGATTTCAGGCTAGAGGGTCAATTTGACCCTTGCTTTAAAAAAATTCCAGAAGCATTGCATATGTGTTACTGTTAGCCATTGCATATGACAATTTGGCACCTTCACGTTTGGATATTGACTTCAGTATTGGCTGTTTCCTTAGTTTTAACATCCCTCTGTTTCCTGTTTTAGAGAACAATCTGGGAAGCAGATATGGAACTTACGACAACAACAACATCTTGAGTTCTTACCATGCTGTCTTGGCAGTATCAGCAGAGCCTACTCAAGGGGAACACTGTCAGCACTTGACTAGCCACCCACAAGGTACAGCCTTTGCGTTCTTTGTGTGAGTTGGTTATACCAGCAGAAAACTGTAAAGTTGGTGATACAAACCCAGTTTGATCATAGTTTTAAAATGCTTTGATTTTTCCTTTGCGTTTGTTTATCCACTTGATGCTGCTTGTGTGCTATAATCTGCTTATTGAGTTTCAGGTGCCAACACACACCCCTCCCTCTTATCCACACACAAACACACACTGTAGTTCACAGGAGTCAAAGCATTTATTGTTATTAATGTTAGTAATAAAGCCTTTGCTTAATGTTTGGAGAATACTAGGGGTGTAGGGGAATATCTTTGTTGTTAACTGAATGTCAAAGTTAACTGTTTGCATGGGTTAATAGGAATTAGATAGGACAACTGAAGCATCGAATATACTGTATTTCTTTTTTGAAGTCTTGCTAACTTTTACTGCTTTAGCCTGAAAAAAAATCTAGCTGCAGTTTTTAGTTTTTGTACCATTAAAAGATGATAAGAATCCCTCATTGAGAGCAATTTATCTTTAGCACTCTAGTCAAAGACCTTTAGTTACACCAAGACCGGAAACTACTTCATACCGCTAAATTGAAGAACTGACCATTCAGGGGGAGCAATTCATTCAGGACAAGAACCATCTTGTAACCACCATGGTTCTGCTTGTAGTAGACTGTATAGGATGACTCAAAGGTGGTTTTACCGGCAAAGAGCAACTTACATGGCAGTTACTATGGACACTGTTTTATTTATATAGTTCACACGAACCATGTGTTTTCCTGATCATTCATATGATGTGCAGTATGTTGAGATGATGGGGTGCTTGTAATACATAATGTACAGTTGTGGATGAAAAATACAGAAACACACAACGCTGAAACCAACTCATTTTTGTACAAAGATTTCTTCATATTAAAAAATGTACAGAACCATTCTGTGTTTAATAGCAAATATGCTAGATGGTTTTAAAAATATAAGACTGTAGTGAAACCATAATGCATCGTAACCATTTATATTGCAATAGCCATACAGAATAGTTTAATGTAAATATTGCACTTTTTCTGGGATGTTTTCTCAGCTCGGTCCCCACTCCTCCTCCCCACTTTAATAAAATGGACATATAATTCAGTTATGCATAAAGGATAATGACTTTTCAAGTTATTTAGCATAAAATCATAACATTATCAGCATATCTTCAAAACTTAAGTGTTTAAGATTATCTGATACAGTCCATAATTAGAGAGTGAACAGAAAATTAATATGGTTGCAAACCTTTAAAACAAGCATAAATGACCAATGTTGGTATACATTGATTTCTGTTAACTGTGCACAGAATATTTTGATGTTAATACTGCATTATTTTCTATCCTGGATGTTTTATATAAAGAGAAAAGTATGAAAGAACAGAGTAAACCATTACTGTTGTAAAGGGAAAATAGAATTATGAGAGGTTTTCTTGTGAAACCATGGTTACAGCCATATATAAACGTGCTTTGCATTTCCAATGGTATAAAAATTGTTTTCCAACAGGATTTGCCACACCAGAATGACAAAACGTAAGCAAAGAAACATTTTAATTTAGCAGCAGAACACCCCAAAAATAAAAGACATGATTCTGCACTACTCACAAATCTGCCATGATGCAATGGGGGCTAACTCTTTCATGACATAAGCTATTGTCCTTGCTTGGTCAGAGTGACTTTGGGTTGTTTCTCAGTCTTGGTTTAACAAAAGGGTCTTTGCTCTAGTGGTCAAAAAAGTAATTACATTGGTTCATCTCTTCCATCTGGGAACAAAAGAAAAATTGTAGTGGATGGAACTTCCTTCTTTTTTAAAATACAGTGTAATGCCCTCTTCCGTCAGAAAATTGGCAGGTGTGGGAATTGCCCACCTAGTAGAAGTCTCTGGAAAGTCTTGGTCCAGTTTGCAATGTGTGTTGCCGGTGATAAAATTGTAAGACGAATGTTATCAGTACCAAAGGTGTGTAAACAAAATGTTCAAATCAATCATGTACATCTATTTATTCATTTGTTTATAGATCAAAGGTTTTTTTTCTCAAAGGAAAAATTCTATTAAAAAAAGTTTTGAAAAATTCTTTGTAATCAGAGTGTCCTGTGAGCATTTACATGCCATATTTCAATATAACAACAGTGATGATTACTGCAGAGTTACTGGAAGATTAAAGAGTAAAACCAAAGGATTATTACATTGACCAATCAACTTACACAGGGTTTGTAGTGCTTTAAGTGCTTTAAATTTGAAATCTCAAAAAAGTCCTTTAAAGCACTTTAATTGTGCTTAAGGTGCTTTAAAATTTTGTCTATGTCCTCTGGAAAAGTTCTCAGTCCTTTTAGATAGTTTACTCAAGAGGCTTTTTCAACACCACAATATTTTCTAAGCTTCGGTCGTCGCTGTATCGGAAGTTATTCAGGGAGATCAGTTGAGGCCCTGTAGGGGATAGTAAAACGAAATATTCTATTTGCTTATGTTTGTGCTCGTTAGACACCCCTTGTAAGGCCTCAATTTCTGGCACCCCCCCCCCCCATAAGCAGCCTCTCCCTTGCACAATTTTTTTGTTGATATTCCACCCATCCCATAAAAAGGTTTGCATGCATTTGATACCTACTAAAAGCTATTTTTTGGAAGGCAGGATGGTAAGTTGTTTTACCTGTCTTAGTGTTTTTCAAATATAAATATGTTTTTGTTTATTGTAACTAATAGACATTATGACTTGAGCATTTGGAGTATTTAAGGAATACCTCAGATTGGAATCAATACAAGCTGAAAATTAACTAGACCACTATCATCTGTTTTACTGATAGCTGTATTTAGATGCATCATATTGTCATGTAGGTTTGGGCTGTATGAACAGCTAAGGACAGTTTCACGATGTCAGTTTGAGGAGAAAATGGTGTGTGTGTGGGTAGGGTGGGTGGGGGGGTGTTTTGAGAGGTTTGCAGGGCGGTAGGGAAGAAGAGCAGTATGAGAGATGTTAAGAAGATTAATTGCTTGCAACCAACAGAACTGCAAGAGTTGGGGCTGTAAACTGTTACAAGTACTTCAGCTACCCCTCTGCCCCCCCACCCCAAGCCTTCTGCAGGTGCCGGGGGCCCTGTCTTTCAGCCTTTTTTCCTATGCATTTATCTAATACCTTCTCAGTGGACACCACTAACCAAACTACTAAAACTGTGATTGGGTATATATTCTTATTAAAATGAAAAATTACCACCTGCATGCATTTGATTCATGCGAAAAGCAATTTTATGGAAAGCAGGATCATATGTTGCTTTACCTGTCTTAGTGTTTTTAAAAGATAAATAGGTTTATGTTAATTGTAATTAATACAGATTATGACCAGCAGTTGGAGTATTTAAGAGCAGCAATGTATTTCACCAAAAAAAGAAAGCAAAGCAATGCACTTTAGAAGGTCCTGTTGAAATTCAGAGGGGTCCTTTAATTGAGATGTGCCATCTGCCTGGGAACCCTGACTTAGAAAAATGTACATGAAAGTGTGCTGTAGCCCACAGCCTGTGGGTCATAAACCATGCGGTTGCTTAATAATCCTTTGATTTTACTCCTTTGCTTTATTTTTAGATGATGAAATGTGCACTAGGTAGGTTGTGGCCAGTGTTAAGAATTTCTAAATTAAAAAAAAATGTTTAACAAATATGGCACCAGCGAGTCTCAGGAAGAGATTCTGCTTGTTTTGATGTGAATTTTTCATATTTTATTTGTTAGTTGACAGATTTGTGCACCTAGTGACCAGCAAAAAAGAAAGAAAAAATCCAGCTGTACAGAGTTTTTGTTCCTGGCTTGTTTTGTAAAACTCGGATAATCTGTTGCTATCCTACCCCCCCCCCAACTTTTTTTTTACCCACATCATTTGTCGTTGTCTCTCCAAAAGCTGCTGTTGCTTAAGAGCCAGTGAGCAAGACAGCATAATGTAGTGATTCTTGTGATGTGCTTTGTTCAGTCGAGTTTGGGTTATGTTGTCATGAAAACTGCAGCAATATGTACATGCAGAATGAATGTTCATTGAGTGACCATTTTAATATAGTATTGGTGTTTTCTTCCCGTAGAACTATTTCAAAAGTCGTTTGTGATTTAAAGTCCTATTTAGCTGTGACTGTTCAATGGTGATCTTCTGGCCAGTAGTTTACTAATAGACTACAATGACTGTTGCATTGGGAAGTACACTGTAGCTGCATGCTTCTCCTTGTTAGAGGCCTCTGATTTTGTCAGTACAGCAGCCCTTGAAACAATAAATACAGCATGACCAACTGGCCAATTTTTTTCAAACATAAGTTGAACAAAGAATGTTCTAAAGTAAATGTATATGTCTACAAAAAAATTGGCTTTGGGTATGCTGTTAATTGTATCATGAGCAGGTCAGATACTTGTATTGTTTTCTTTTAGCTGTTAAAAAAGAAAATTGCTGGCTATCGTCATCAAAGCAAAATGGCTTCTGCTGATCAGGTCAGAGTAAACCTGTATCAGAGATGGGCAGCCCGGCTGCCTTTGACTGTGAGCTTGTAGTGGCACAAGAGGAAGAGAAGAGTACAAGAACTTGGCACCATGGACACAGATGTACAGCCATGCTTCACTCCCACTTCGTTTGATGCTCTGCTAGTCGGCCCTCTTACTTTCTGCCATGTGTCTTATGCTGTCATCTCCCCCTGGTTAGTCTTCTGGCCTTTGTCTTGAGCATTTGTTAATTCAGATTTGAATTTCTTGCATTTTCTTGGTATGCCCTTAAAAGAGACTGCCAGAATGTCCTCTGAATGCATTGTTTCTAGTGAGATTTCTGTTTTTTTTTGGGGGGGGGGGGTAAGTGGGGATTTTCTGTTTTGGCAACTGGGGTAAACATGTTGGTATGTCACAAAACATGCAGGCATGTAAAAACCCTCTTTTGTGGAATGGAAATATGCCATCATTGGTTGTGGGCTGGTGCATTTCAGTAGAATTTATTCCACCTGTTTACCATTATATTACTATTCCAATTCATCTGAAAAATATTCTGCCAAGATTTATTATTTCAAAAAAGAAAAGTGCCTGCCGAAGTTACCATTTTCCTTGTGTAGAAAATTTAAGTGTAACTCTAACCCATGCAGATTGCACAAAATGCTGACTTCATTTCAAACTGAAAGAATGACGTGAAAAAGCACATGGATTTTATTTCCAACAGTGATGTAATGAATACAAAGACTCCAACGATCAGTGCTTTTTTAAGTACTTGTTTTTCACTAGGAGCTTATCCCTCATCAGAGCTGAATGCTTATTCATGTCCTGTTCGATTGAGCACAGCATCCTCTTGAGTTCTGTAGATCGTGGCTTTCCAAATTATTTCCCGATTCGGCAATGGCAAGAAAATATGTGTGCGCCCGTACTTAAACAACTGCCGTTGTGAAATGCAAATATGGCATCAGTATCAGCCTTGACTAATCGTCAGCATGACCCCTTCATTGCTGGGACGGATGGCAGCAAGAAGGTAAGGAAAAGCCTTGGATCTTAACACAGCATAACGGGAGTGAATTTCTTCTCTCTCTCTCTCTCTCTTAATTCTGCTGCCTGATATGAACTGCATCTTCATTTATTTGCTTTATTAAATTCAAATAAAGGTGCAGATTTTTTATCATCACTGAGATGATGAAGTTTATAATTTTCCAGACAGAAAAAGGTGAATTGTAGATGCCATGGAGATAGAATCCCTTTCATTTTACCTGGTTTACAAATATGTGCCAATCACTGCATGAAAATTGATGGGTGCTTTTCAGTCATTTTCTCAATTTCTGTTAAAAAGTGCATGATTTTGTTTATATGAGATGGTTTGTGACTTATGTTGTCTCTTAAAAATAACATTTAGACAAGTGGACAAGAAAGATGCAGCTTTTTTAAGATTTCTTTGAAAAAAGATGCCCAAAAAAAGGGAAATGTTGACATCCCAAATGTTTGTATAGCGTGGATGAAAAATAAGCAAACTCTAGGCACAGATTTTTATTGGACTAACAGTTATGTATAGTTCTGTTCAGACATTGTGCAACAAGCAGCTCATAGTAACACAAACTAGAGAAAACACACAGTAAATTAGTGGAATGCTTGAATTCCCCCCCCCCCTCCACACACACAAACACACAAATCAGCAACTGTTGAAGTACAGATATTACAGACTCCATTTAGAACATGATAATCCATGTTATTGTACTTTCAATGAAAGTGTTCTGTTCACTTGTTGTACAGGCTCAGGGAAGCACTATCTACTGGTGATGTTACATCAAGGATGATGAACTAAGGATGGAACTATTAACTTGCCCTGTTATCACTGAAGCTTCTACTAAGTACTAGGGAAAATATTTTGAATATCCTGAACTGCCAGCTTTTGAAGCGCCAGGAAGAACTGCTTGGCTTTGCTTTGCGGCAGCAACCATGTTATGACTGGCAGTGCAAA
>SMGT01009056.1:67209-143410 GCA_004794575.1 Lanistes nyassanus | reverse complement strand
TACATTCTTTCAATCACATGCACGTGGTCAGCAAGACAATTACACATATTCAACCAATCAGGCCAGAGACAGCAGAAGCCACACCCCGTGTCAACTAGTAGAGCACGCCCCTAAATGGACACCTAGTGTGGACACGACTACCCCCCCTCCCGTTCCTGGTTGTTTACCTCGCGCGGCTACATCAAAGCTCTTGATGCTCGACACTACGCGTCGCTAGTTTTCTCCAGCTACGTAATCTTCCCTGAACAACTAACGCACACCTGGTCAGCCTGACACCTTCACGAATCCCACCCTAGCAGCCCCAGGGTATGTAACACCTTGCCCCTGGTTTCTAGGGCCAGTACCCCCGATCATAAGTGTAAACAGGGAACTAATCCTGGGCTGGTGATGACGTGAGCGGCTAGATGGCGGCTTGAACAAGGGGATAATAGACCTTAATTAGGGCCTGAGAGTCGAGGATGGTTCACACCTGGAATCTATGGTGCAATCTCCTTGACCCACCAGACCCCAACACGTGACAACTGGCAGTGCAAAAGGAATCATTAGATGTGCATCTTGCTTGATGTGTTTAGCATATCCTCAGTTTGACACAGACCGCCTCAGTGGTCTAGTGGTTAAGGCGTCCGCTTCTGAGGCGGCAGGTCGATGGTTCGCATCCCAGCTGAGTCATACCTAAGACTTAAAAATCGGCAATCTAGTAGCTGCCCTGCCAGACGTCTGGCAATACAGGGAACAGTACTAGGACTGGTTGGCCCGGTGTCAGTATAATGTGACTGGGTGGGACTGAGGCCCGTGTTACGCCATCAGTCCCACGTGTGGCAGCACGTTAGCTTTGTCTAAGCAACACCGTCCTGATATGCACATAGTTTGCGGCTGGACGTCAAGCACCAATTCCCCCCCCCCCCCCACACCTCAGTTTGACACAAAAGAAAGGCAACAAAGACTGTTCGTATGTCAACAAGATTTGACTTCATGACACCTTGCAACAGATTACATGCAAAACAAGCAACTACCACCAACATTGGCTCCAGCCTTTGTGAAGAGCTGACCAATTTGTAGCATTGTACAAATGTGTGGTGTTCATGTAAGAAGTACTTTTGCATTGAAATATGAATATAGTAAATGCAAGTTATTATCTTCTTGTATTTTAATATATTCTTTATCAGAAACATTATAGATAAGTCTGATGAAACTTATTAAACTATCTATTTCCCATTATTTCTGCCCAAATGCTTTAAGTTAACATTAATTATGGCCAATCAGGGGACAGAACCAGTGATGCTGTACTATGAGTTATAGTATGACATTGTGCACTTCAGACTTCTCTTCTGCACGCAAGACTCATCAGCCCTGTGATAATTTGTTAATGTTAATAAAATTGTTGATATCTTGTAAACCTTGTTTTGCCTGATGAGAGTGATTATTATTGATATATTTGTGTAAATTATCTTGATCATTTGCCCTGCAGCCGTTATTTAACTTTTTTTTAACTAGTGTAATTAAAAGATATTTTAAATGTTTCAAACATTCACAAGAATATAAATGAGCTTCAGTTTTCATATAAGCTGATCTTTTGAAGGCATTGCATTGTAAATTTCCATCTGCAAACTAATATTAAAAACCAGTGAATGATGCTACTCAGTGTGGACTGTCTGTGGGAACATGGCCAAATCAGAATACACAGTGTAGCAGTAGTTTTATTTTCATAAAAAAACATCACAGGGTTTCAGATAAGCTTGGTGAGAACTGGTGCGGTACTATTTCATTGTGTAGCATCTTTTCCAATATCTTAGTGTTAAATTTTGAGTTTGGCTGGCTTGGGGTACAGTCGGCTTTAGTACTTTTGAATTTTCACTTATGCTAATTGCAGAACTAGTAATATGAAGCACTTTGACCTGTTAGGCAAAAGGTCTGGAAGGGTCCAATGATCTAAGTGCTGGGATCACTAGACTGGGATTTGTCCATTTATGGTACATGTGTACCAACTGGCTTCATCAGACCCGAAACTACCTGTATAAATGCTTGTGCATACCAAATCATGTGTTTCTTGGTGGCTTGCAGTCATGTTGAAGTTAATCAGTGTACTAGTGTGCTGCTGCCTCATCAGTTTATTCAGCCTACCCTTCTTTCTTTGTGGTCTTGCAGTGCATGGCTTTCCCCTGCCCTTTCCCACCCAGAGCTCAGTGCTGGATCCTGTGCACGAGAAGTCATCACAGTTTAGAGGATTATCCAGTTTGCTAGAACACTGCCAGTCCCTTCAGGTCCAGTCTAGATACGACACCATGCTTCTTCACTCCGTCACAGAGGATGGTGAAACACGGTGACAATTAGCGATTACAGTTTTGTTCCTTTTAATGTTAGTAGTGCAGATTTGCCGAGTAATTCTTTAACTCCATTTTTTGGAGGAAATCAAGGAAAATGTTTAATATTCATTTTCCTCAACTGTTATATTTTTAATGTTTTAGAGTAAGTTGGAAGAATTTTATGCTTGTTCGCTTCTGAGAACTGGTTCAATGCATAGGAATCTCATCTCGTTTTATACATGTACTCTGCTTTACATTGTATTTTTGTGTGTTGGGGGAAGGGTAAGGCCAAGTGGTTGAAGTGCTGGCCTCTGAGCCCAAAGGCACTGGTTCCATAATTCAAGTGATAATTGTGTGCTGCATCAAATTTCCCTCAGCTGACCTGCTCTGAATGGGTACCTGACCCATGGGTCAGGCAAGGTAACGTAGAAAAATGGAGGCCTCATGTCTGCTCCCCTGTGGTTTTAAAAAAAGATCATGGGACAACCTTTACCTTTTGTGTGTTGTGTCCGGAAGGGGTAATGACCTCAAACATTATCTGTTCTAGAGTTAGCTTGGCTCCGTGTCCTTGTTACCGCGTTTTACTCTGAGTAGCAGCCTGTGTACATGTATTTCACTTGGCTTGTCTTTCAAGTACGTTAATGGTAAAGCAATGTTTTAAGCTTTGTAATACTGTCTCATATACTATATACAATATTGTTATCCTTTGCCTGTAACAGATTTCTGTGATATGAAGCAATAGTCTAAGTTGTAGTGAAATTGTAAGCATGCAAGTGACAAGTTGTGCAGGCATTTGCTGAAGTTTTTCTTCAAAAGGTTAGGCATGTTTTCATGACAAGTCAGCTTCTTAGTCTTCAGTTTAAGCATATTGCTTAGTTGTTTAGGAGCTTAGCAACTCCATGTCGGAGAGGAATCTTAGGTTTTCTTAAACATAAGGGGGAAGGGGTCCCCTTCGGCGCAGAAAAGCAGCCCATCAAACTTAAATAGGGTCCAGTCAAACTCAAGGCCCCTCTGCCACTCCTGCCATTTTGCTGTTGTGTTAGTAGGTACGTGTGCACACCTTCCTCTGTCATTTACCTTGTACTTCATGACCGAGAAACACAAGATTTTTAAAACTAAATACACTCTGCAGGGAATCAAAACTGCAGATAGAAAAAAGAATATTTGCATTTCTTGAACAGTTTTTCCCAATGCCAACTTTTCTTGGGTATTTGAATTAAGGAGTCTTTTGAATCATATATCAATGATCCGGAATGTTGTGCTTTGCTCATTGCTGCAGATATCTAAGTGTTGATGGCCACTGATCATGACTCTTCATTGTTGAAATATACCATATGGAAGTGACCAGATGGTCAGATTTTTCCCAGTTAGTTTCAGCCCTATAAGTACCCCTGAAACAGCCTGTGCATTTTCGTACATATTACGTCTCCATGCTCATGGGAGTTAATTGCAACCAGTCTTTTTTTTTCTTTCTTTTAAAGTTCTATATTTCATTGTAAAATGGCAGGAAAAAACCATTCCAAGACTCTTCAGTTTTGCTTTAACTGCTTGTTAGTGGGCAAGCATTGGTCTCTTCTGCATCAAGTATAGTCAGTTTGGCCTTCTGTTTTCTCAGAGCTGCTTGTTTTTTGTTTCACCAGTTCTCAGTTCTGTTCAAAATCCTTTGACAGGTCCACCTGTATAGGGTTTCACTTTGATCTGCATATCATAATTATCTGAACAGACTCGAACCCATTCCAGAAATATTCCTGGCATTTTATCGGGCGGTGGAAAAATCTCATCGTTTTTTGCACACTCTCATAAAAGATTTTGCAGGCTGTTGTTTCTCTGTATTGTATAAGATACTGTATGGCAGGCTTACCATTTTTTCCCACTTTGTTACATTATCTTCAACAGTTTCTGCCATACCTCAATTCCATGTCTGCAGCTAGATGCCTTGGTGTGGTAAAGGGTTAAATTGTCTTAATCTGTTATCAGTTTTTTTCTTACCCATGTCTGCAAGCTAGCAGTGTTACAAGGATCTGCTTTGTAAAAACTTTAAAGTGACTCCTAAATTGCAAGCAACTGTCTTAGTGGCCAGGGCCCAAAGGCAGCAGTCCAATGCATTTAAGGAAATTTGAACCCCGAAAGGCTAATTCCATTAATCATGAAATCTAAAAGGCACGTTACTCTGGACAATTTGTGGTTTATGCCAAGTCCGTGATTCAGGTGCAGAATTAGTTTTGCGTCAATAAGGCAGTGCAATTCAGGGATGGCTTGCATAAGCACTTGTATCTGCACTTCCAGTCACAAGATAAGGTATACTCGCTTCATTTTCATATGAACAAGATATGCTTGTTTGTGCAAGCAGTCCAGGTGTACAATATATATTGCCCATTAGTACGCCTTGTTGCCATGTAGTGTTCTCTTTGCAGTCCTGTTGCATTTCTCAGCAAGTTTTGAAATAAAGAAAAATAACTACCACCACGTGTTTTTGTTTTATTTCAGGTTCTCATTGGAAACATGGCTGGTTAGAAATAAGAAATGAAGATCATTGGTCATTTTAACAAAGTAACATCTAACTGCACCATGCTCCGACACCAAGCACCAACAGCAAGTACCTTCTCAATCCTACACCATAAAGACGTTACCGCACCATCCACAAACCCATGGTTGCCACATAACATTGTCAGGTCAACATTTAAGTGCTTGCCAATAGCCTTGTTATTATCTACAAGACGTCTCCTGATGTGAACTTGTGTCAGGCTTTATGAAATCTCCACAAGCCAGCCCAGTATGTGTGAAATAAGCTAAGTGTTGATAGTGGTTACTTCTTCCCAGTTGGTTACTTCTAAATCTTTTGTGCCGACAGCCTTGGGGAGTTGGGAGATTGGAATCAAGAAAATCAGTTCTACAGTATCCTAGATTTCAGACATTTGTGTTGAGGAATGCAACCACCTGACCACTACACACCAAAACCAGATGAGATGAGAGTGACGAAAATAGTGAGAACTCTTAGGCCATGTTTCTCAATAAGAATGCCCTCACAATGGAAATTGTGGTAAGGAATGCACACTTGTCTACAATGTTGACAGCTCACATTTCCTGCGGACCTCAACCCAGTTGCTAATTCCCTAGGTGCCACAGAATGTAGCATCTGTGATGTCTGATGATCATTAGGGCACTGCTTTAGTGAAAGACCCATGTAACCAGTTAGCAAGAAGTAACCACTACCAGAAAGGTAACCACCTGCACCAACATGAGAGAGCTGAATGAGGTCACTATGCTTGCTTTCAACACAAGGGGCCTGGCCTGCAAGGGCAGCCTGCAGAAATCCTTGTGAAATCTGGTGACTGCTTCGTCTGCACCCCGTCTTCCTGATTTGCCCGGCCTTGGCAAGCACAAGCATGGCATTCCCAACCACAACTGGAACCACTTCAATCTTCTAAAAAGAAGAAGTTCCCACCTCTTTTTTGCTCAACATCCTAAAGGCAGACATAAAAGCAAAACGGGTTAAATACTTTTGCTTGTTTCAGTATAATTGCAGCATATCAAATGAAATTCAACAACAGTTTTCTTCCAGGAAAGACTACAAAGTGGGAAAATTGGCACTATAGATATGCTGAAGTGATACATAATGATTGGCTGATGGTAACAATACATGGCAAGAGAAACAGAAACTACACGTACTTTCACAGAGTTTAGCTTGTTGATGCGTGGGCGGAAGTTGTTTGGATCACGGCGGAAGGTGATGTCGAGTGACTCCAGGAACTGATTCATGCCATTCAGCAGTGACCGTGGCCTGCCATAACACATGCATCAGCAATTACTCTAATTATCAAAAATGTTATTAATGACGTGGACCAAAGGAAGGAGCCTTAAACAAGCCTCATTTTCGGGAAAAGTGTCTCTACATCATTTTTCAGACTATTTTCTAATCACAGGCTTGTCAGAATAAGCAAGAACTTTTCTTTGAAAAAATATTTTAGTTTAAAAAAATTATTCACATGCATCTCACAACTGACAATTTTAACATAAATCTTATGGCAATACTTACGAATTGGCCTTTGTGTTAATGGATGGTGTACCCTCAAAAACTACGACTCTGTCAGCTAGGTAGGTGGCCATGATGAAATCGTGCTCAACAACAAATGCAGTTTTCTTTGCATGAAGCACAAATCTGCAAAAAAAGTCAACATCCTTTCAATTCAAGGGGAGAAAAGAGAGGGTTGAGAAGGCAAGGTCAATGTAGTGATGAATTTAACCTAAATGACATCTGATACGTGGCAATGTGCCTTCTGCTGTCCTCAGAATTTCGGTGGTCAAGTCTGTTTTTATCGTCAACAGTCAGAGTGGTGCATGACATTCATCATAGGACAAATTACTCCTATATACTTTATGCTTTAAAATATGTAAAAACCCCTACACACACACATGAACAATGTGCATCGGTAGATATAGGCAAACCTCTTGATGACTTTAGCTGCATGGAGACGCTGCTCCGAGTCCAAATAAGCAGACGGTTCATCAATAAGGTACACATCAGCTGGCTTGCCAAGGCACAGTGTTAGAGCCACACGCTGCAGCTCACCACCGGACAAATTTTGAACCTGGAAAATAGTTACAAATAACTATGCCATACAAAAGCCTCAAACGCCCCTTCCCCCAGGGAAAAACCTACTAAGCATCGTAAGTCCTCAGAGAATATTGGGTTATGACTGTTTCTCGTCACTCAAGCTCGGAGTGGTGCATGCCATTTTCTCATCACGGGACAGCCGACCTTTAATTCAAATCACTTGTTTGGACTATTAACATAATTCATTGCTTAGTTTAACAGTCACAAAAGTAATACCCAAATATGCATACCTCCTGGTCAAATATGTTTTCTATCTGCAGAGGCTTGACGACGTCCGATATAAACTGAGGGTGGATGTAGGCATCACGAATGCGCTCATGCAACAGCTGTCGCACTGTACCTTGGTGTTTAGGACTGATCTTCTGTGGCTTGTAGCTCACGTGAAGTACTGGAGTTGGACCTGCGAAACATGGGCGCATTAATTTAAATAAGTGTCCTTGAAGAAATGACGCAAATCTGTTGAAGAGTAACTTGCCATAGTAAGGGGTCCATGGATTTATAATCATTTTAATTCTTATGTTCAAGAAATTTTGAAAGTGACTGAGCTGCTGAAGCCAGGCTTACCTCCAGAATCCGGTTCCATCTTGCCTGCTAACATCTTGATGAATGTTGTCTTGCCAGTGCCATTTTCTCCAAGCATCACAATGATCTCGGAGTCTGTAAATTCTCCTGGCTCCACGGTCAGTGTGAACTGGCCTATCAAAGGCAAATGGTACAAACCATATGATCAAACAGGAATGTTTCATTGTATTACTCTACTTCCAACACTTTTTATAGGCAGTGCTTTGACCTAAAGAGGGACAACATTAAGGGTTAAACAGGAACCCAGGCTAAACTGCGCAGCTAAATTCTAAATATAAAGGTACCCAACTGGTCTTGGTAGGTGAAAGACTACAACCACAATTTGCTGCTAGTCCTGCATATTAATTTTCACAATTTTCAAGCCAGAAGCAGCTGCAGATTGGACTAACCCATTGTCTTTGTCATCCGAGGATACTCATAGCGACACATCCTTTTGATCTCCTCTTCCAGAGCAGTCTCAGCCACCTTGAAAGTCAGTGCTGACTCACGGAATCGAAGATTTTCCGTTGGCACAAAACCATCCAAGAAGATGTTGATACCTGTTCAGAAAGGGAAGGAGGTGGATCACATTTAGAGAGCATCTATCAAGACTCAAACGACATCAACTGTAACCAAACCAGCATCGAGCAAAGCCAAGCTCTAAGCTCAATTAATTTTGAATTTAACCTGAATAAAAGAAATCTGATAAGTGATAATGTGCCTGCAATGCATTTTTGCTGTCCTCAGTATTTTGGTGGAAAAGTCTTTGTTTATCGTCAGCAATCAGAGTGGTGCATGACATTCATCATAGGACTTAATACTTCCAGCATTACTAAATCACTGGTCTGCCAAAAGTTAAAAACTGATTAAGGCAGAACAGCATGAAAACCTAATACAACTATGATCATGCTGCTGTAACTGCAGACAGCAGAATCACACCTTTTGTTTGATTTCATCTTTTTTTTAAAACTTTTCATCAGACCTTTTTACAGAATACTCTCCACTCGACTTTTTACATCATGCTCAAAAGGGCATAGGCACAATCAAGCAGACAAAACTTTATTTACCAGTCATATCATAAGAGTAGTTCTGCAGTGCAACAAATGTTATGATATGCAACACAGATGCCCAAGTCCTTACCAGCTCATTTATTGTATGCAAATGAATAAAGTCCAGGCGCCGACAGGTTTTTTTTTATAGACTGATTCTCACAGGTCACAGACCTGTCGGGTTTTTAGATTTAGCCTAAACAGTTACCATCTGACGCCGGAAATATTAATGCCAGCAACATGCTCACCTTCTCGAACGCTGAAAGGCATCGTGACAACACCATATGCACCAGGCACGCCATACAGGCAGCAAATGAAGTCGGACAAGTAGTCGAGCACAGACAAATCATGCTCCACTACTATAATGTAGTTGTCAGGCTGGATGAGGCTGCGAATCATCTGCGCAGCCTTTAGACGCTGCTTCACATCCAAGTAAGAGGAAGGCTCATCAAACATGAAGCTGAAACAGGGCAGAGATCATCTATCTTTACATGCATGGCTATGTAGACTTTTCAAATTTTACACCCTCAAAAACCACACTGCATCATAAGCAATTATTTACAGGTTCCCTACAATTTCTGTATTAAGGTCAGTAGCCACCAAAGGAAAAAAAAAACCCATACATGTCTGCTTTCTGGATGCACACAATGGCAATAGCAAATCTCTGCAGTTCTCCTCCAGACAGATCCTCAACATTAGTGTTCTTCACATTCATCAAGTCTGAAAAATGGAAAAACACCATCTATGTAAGCCATACATATAACCTCCAATGGTTCCATACGGTCTCTCAACCTGTGGATTTCACTAGGTAAAAAAAAGTGGGTGGTGTGCCTTTGGTCTAAAGGAGATCGATCGAAACAATGCGTTAGTTTCAGAAGTGGGGTGTTCACATCCTGCCATATTGTTTGAATTGTTATTTGCTGATACGACCAAAACTGATAAATCAGAATAAAAGTTGCATGGAAATGAACACAGCTTGAATACAAAATCGGTGAAGAATGTCTGGAAATGTAAGGAAGACCTGTGGATGCCAAAATGTGTTGGATTAAAACTGTGGATACCCAGAAAGGCTGTGTACCACTTGACAAGCATGAGAGAAGTTCCAGGCACAAAAAGGTAAGAGAAAGTTTAAAAGCAGCAAGTGTTTATCTGCATGGTTTGTGATGGTCCTCTTCCAACGCACATTATCTTCTGACTGTTACAACACAGAACTCGATTTTAAAATTTTAAGGTTTTTGTTGTTGTTACAAAAGAAAGTGTGTTGTGTTATCTTAGATGCTGCATTAATGCACCAAGTTACTGTATAAAGGAAGAAGTCAAAGTTATGCATCAATTTTGAAATTTCATTTGTTGCTTTGGTTTGGGATATGTGGCACTTTGCATGTTTTCCCTTTTTCTTGACCAGTCCTGGTAATCCAACACATGCTCTCGAGCAGCACGTGTCCTTTACATCCATTAGTTCAGGCATTTAGTTTGCTCAGATAAAATAAGACATATTTCTGGTGGAAATGTTTTATCTGCTGATCAGTCAAAAGGCTGCTATTTGCATCGTTAGACTGAAATCACTGATGTGTGGTCACCTCTCCCCACCCCCTTTACATGCCTGCATCTATCGTGCTTTCAGGGAACAGACTCATACTACAACCTAATTGTGATCAAAACTGAGCTAAGCAGATAAGAAATATATCCACAGTAAAACTTAGTAACTAGCAGTCTACAATAAAAGTTGCAGTATATTAATTACCTAGCTGAGTGCAAACAATATCTTGATTTTTCAGTTCATCCTTCCTGTCAAGCAATGTCTGTACAGGACCCTTAAAAATAAAACACAGATGAAATAAACGTGGAAGAAATTATTTAAAAAAAGATTTACAATGCACGAATTAATAGGATGACCTCATACCACAAAAGGGTCTTCATTCTCGAATCAAGAATGTGAACAGCAACTTAATTTAATCATTGGCATCCAAATTTGTGACTGAAAATTATGATTTTATGTATCAAAAAAAAATTACCTTCACAGCCTTGGGAATTTGGTCCACATACTGAGGCTTGATAAGAGCTTTAAGGTCATCTTCCAAGATTTTTGTAAAAAAGTTCTGCAACTCTGAGCCCCTAAAGTAGGCAAGAATTTCTGTCCAGTCAGGGGGATCCTGAAAATGCACAAAAACTCTGAAGCAGCTGATAAAGCTGAATCCTTTTCCTTACTGGAAACCAAACCTTGGAATAACGCATCACACAGCTTAAACCCTATTTGAGGACTAAATAAACACTTGCATATACTTAAATACTGGCGCAATCAAGGTGTTGTACATTTACTGAATTCAAATTTAACCTCCAAGTTTGGAGACCAAGAACACAATGACATAGTAAAAATCCTACATTGTATCGTCCAAGGTTGGGTTTTTGCTTCCCAGCCAGGATCTTTAAGGCGGTGGATTTTCCAATGCCATTGGTACCTACAAGACCAAGAACCTCTCCAGGACGAGGTGTGGGAAGTCTGAAATCCAAACGGATTGCAATGTTTTTACTTAACGGATTACATGCACTGAAATGTATGCCCAAATTAAAAACTAGACAGATGTTCTTATTCAGACAGGGTAAACTTGATAAATCTTAGGCCAAAAAAAAGTAGTTATGGTTACCTGACTGACCTTATTTCTTCAAGCCGGTCCTAAGCTTGGGGGGCGCCAGAATAATCTTTTACAGGTAAACATAAACAACTATGCTTTTCGGGAACCCAGCTTGATTTTGCCAGTTTCCCCCATCCTTGTCATTTTCTTGGCTTCGATAATGTGTGTACTTTCTTTAAAAATATCTGCACTATTTCAATTTTTATTGAAAGATAATGACTCTCACAAACTGACAAAAGATTCCAGTAAAAGCTCACACTTGCAAGCATCATTCCCATGACAAATTT
Source organism: Lanistes nyassanus (assembly GCA_004794575.1). Classification (NCBI taxonomy): domain Eukaryota; kingdom Metazoa; phylum Mollusca; class Gastropoda; order Architaenioglossa; family Ampullariidae; genus Lanistes; species Lanistes nyassanus. Next base: position 131,962 of record SMGT01009056.1, on the reverse strand, counting down.
CCATCCTCCATTTTCAAAATTCGATTCCGAATGGGTTAATCGCAAGATTATGAAATCCTTACATCTTCATAAAAATTTCACCCTTGTTTGATTACTTTGCTGATTGCAGTGGTTTTAAAATGCTCGTAGCCTCTTCTTTCCTTTAGATCTGTTCAGACCACCGTTGCAAATGCAGCAGTAATCAATGCCAGGTTGATCGAGCTTTACACACCACTCACTGAACACTTTGTTATCCACATCCTTTTACTCTAGCCAGGCCCATGGCCACATTATACTCCCAAATCCAGTTTGTGTTAAAGACGCTTAAATGTTTCTTAATGTGGCTATTGGCATGTGTTCTTTATAAAAAAAAAAATCACCCAACCATTTGGTACACCTGAAAATGATTTCATGATTCCAACCACTCATGTTCCAATTGGTTTCATAATCTTAGCTTTCAGGAGGGTCAAAAAATTGGTCTTGCCATGCAAAATATGGCATTATCAAAGAGGGGAGGGGCCACTTCGCTTCCTTGGTATTCCAGGCCACTGCCTCTAAAACTTGACCAAAAACCCAGTCATTTGCTATGATTCAGGAGTCTGTTTAATGCTCCGAGCATGTTAGCACAGTCTGTCAATGGAATGAGCTCTAAGAAAACTTATCAATGTCTTGAGTAAGCTCTGCTGTTCCATCAAGTTGGGGCAAAATGTGGCGTAATGATATAGAGGGAGTGGCAGTTTGTACTTGCTAATTAGTGGTAACCAGGGTAGGAATTAGGTGAAGTTTTGTGTTAAGGACTTAGAGGAATTTGCAGTTAGGTGTAAATTAAAATAGCTTGAATACAGATTTTGGTTAATAAAAATGAGGGAAAATATATGGTTGTGTATACGCCAAGGATTAAAAATGTTCATCTGCAGATGTTTAAAAAAAATAGTTTATCTTTTTCTGGTTTGTATTAATAAAGGTACTGTGACCGCCAGTTTTTTTTAAAAGTCACTACAGGTGTTTAATTTTTTGTCCAAACTAATCATTTGTACTCAGAAATGTACTCTATATACTCAGCAAAAGATTTACCATGGCACATTTTCTGAAACAGTTATGTTTTACCGATGCAACTTGAAGGAGTTGGCACTGTAACGATGTGTTGTCTCCCTCTCTAGGTTGCTGGGCAGATTGATGATGGATATGGCCTCAAACGGACATTTCTGTGGGAAATGCAACCGTCTTTAGTTTTACCTTATAATAACAGCAACTTTATGTGAAATGTCAGACAGGGACTCACCTCACTACAACTCTCTGGAGACTAGGTTTCACATCCTCATAGGCACAACTAGTACCACCATGCCACACACAAAAAAAAATTCAGATGGACAACAGAAGCCCATTTATAAAGTGTAACAACATAATCAGCTCTGCCTAGTCTCAAATTGTCTCTCAGTAGCATGATTTTGATTTTCACTGAGACCAGAAATCACAGTGCTTATTCTAACAAACCTGAAGGACTAAAACACCAGAACAGAACAAAAATTACCTGCTGATTAAGCTTTAACTTTACATCTTTCCTACTTTCGAACTTACAGACATGCACTAAATGGTTAATTGCATTTCTCATTGGTTCTCTTACTTTGAAGTCATATATCACTTTTTATTACGTTATGTTAGGTCGTGTCATCAGACGATGTCTGATTGCCATTGTTTTTGCACCAATTTCGACAATTGCAGTTCCCTTGCTGTGGTAGCACTGAAATTTCTGGGCTGTGGGGAAGTCTGATCTGAACATGACTTTGAAAACCTTTCTTAACTGTCAAGAGTGTTTATTAGCAAGCTGAGATCGGTGACCAAGTCAGCCATCATAACTTCTGCTCATCTTTGTTGTTCATGCTGCCAGCAGAAGAACGAGCTTGAAGTGGAAACAAAAATCTAAAATATGCTTGCCTGTTGTGATTTTTTAAAATTCGCTCTGTGTTTCTTGCAATGTCACCTGCCCACAGTCTTTTCCACAAGAAATTGAAAAATCACAACTTGACAAAATGCGAAACCATCTTCTTACTTTCTAAATATGGTCATTTCTCTCTGTATTTTCAGTTCTGAACTGAAGCCATTGTTTTATCAGAAGAGGTGCAACCTGTTTCAGCGGTGTTTTCTTCATTTTTTGTCAAAGATTAGCACAGCATCCTTTCTCTTTGTTGTAAACCCACCGACTGTTCCTGATTGTAAGCAAAACTTTATGTGAAATTCAACACAGTGAACAATGAAATTCTGTTGAGGGAAACGACCTGATTAGGCTTAATTCTACAAGTTATCACAGGCTTCAAAGGGTCGAACTGAAGCACACCATGATTTTTTTAATCCTATGGTTGCTTCGATATCCTTCCAATCCATTCAAACAAGAACAAATGAGGACAGAGCGCTATAAATCGTCAAACGACAACCCCAACAAGGTACTGGCAGCGCTAGACACAACCGTATGCAATCAAGGGAGCCTACCGTACCCAAACACGTAGCAAAGAGAGAGTCGAACGTGGCAGATCTTTGGCCAGTACTTTGTTGGGGTTGTCGTTCTTCCAATCCATTCCTTAATCTGACTGGCTGATCACAGCCAATGACAAGACGAGGCTGTACAGATGCTTTGGTTGGAATATCTTGACGCGCCAAAAAATATTTTGGACATAATGTTTACGAAACGGGCATGAGATTTCAGTATTTTGCAGAAATCTTAGGGCTGTTTTCAGAAACAAAATACAGAAAGTCAGAATGACGCTATTAGGTGGAGCACATCAATTCAAAGTTGTAACTGGCCCTTAGCTTTAGTAAAGTTACCTTTCTGCAATGTGAAAACACACCTTTGCACAGATGCCGCAGCCAATGCAGAGTTCTTCAGAAATAAATGCAATTTTGTCTGTAGGTGTTACTTCAATGCACAGTTTACCTGCAAAACATCAACAGTATAACTTCAATAATTTCATCATAAAGAAATGCACATTGCTTTAGTATGCAATATTCAAATTCCCTACAGAAAATCCCTGCAAATCCTCAGGATCCGTCAGGTTCATTTCTTTCGACCCTCTCTTTGCTACGTGTTTGGGTATGGTAAGCTCCCTCGGTCGCATGTGTCTGCATATGGTTTTTGAGGGTTTCAAGTACTTCCTGTTGGAGTGGTGATTAGATCTAAAGCAGTTTGACTTTTGCTTTGAGGCTATGAGTAGATAATTATTACAGATTAAACAATGTAAAAATGTATCGTGGTTTTTACCAACAGCATAGCTTCGACCTATCCTGGTGCTAATCCTTTGTAACTGGTTACTCTTTGTCTAACATCCCGCCATAACGCAAAGGCTAAGCATGCTTATCTAATTTTGTAGTTCTGCAAATAAATTTTTGTTGGCACTGCTTGGTTCTGTCATAAGAAACTGCATTCTTTTTCTCCCTCATCAAAAACATTCAAATGCGATAGTGTGCGATATGACAGTAGTTTGCATCATCCCCTATGCACTTTCTGCTTTTAAAATATAAAATTTTTCTCTTTTCCCATGAAGGTATTTGAAGACTTACATATTTCAACAAAACAAAATGCGCAGAGCATACCTGTTTATGAGGATGGGTGGAATATCAACAAAATAAAATATAGATTATTTCGCTTTACTACCCCTTATAGAGCTTCATCTGATCTCCCTTGATGACTTTGGACACAGCGACGGAAGTTTAAAAAATATTGTAGTTTTGAAAAAGCCTCTCGAATAAACTACCTAAGAGGACAGAGAACTGTTCCAAAGGACATAGATAAAATTTTAAAGTACCTTAAGCACCATTAAAGCGCTTTAAAGAACTTTTTTGCGATTTCAAAATTAAAGCACTTTAAACGACCCTACAAACCTATGTAAGTTGCTTAATCAATATAATAGTCCTTTGCTTCTACTTTTCAATCTTCCAGTAACTCAGCAGTAATCATCAGTTGTTATATTGAAATATGGCATGTAAATGCTCATAGGATACTGATTAGATTTTTTCAAAACTCCAGAGGGAAACAGTTTTTTTTTAAATAGAATTTTCCCTTCAAGAAATAAAACTAAACTTCAATTTATAAACAGATGTACAACATTTTAAAGTACAATAAAGCAGAATTAAAGGACTTTAAAGGCCTTTTTTTGACATTTCAAATTTAAAGCAGTTTATATAACTTAAAAGGACCCTAACGAACCCTGTGAACATTTTAGTAAGATGGGCACAAGCACTCCCTTTCCTTACCCATCCTGACAACTGGGCAAAATTTTTTGCATTCTTGCCGACATCTTTTTGGTTTACACTTGTCATTGCTGACAATGGCAATACGGGTCAGAGCTTCATTTGTATCCTCCCTCTTGTCTTTCCTTTTTGACATGGTCTGAAAAAAAGCATTTTGTAATGCAACGGTTTTTTTCCTGAAATAATGTGTTAAAGCATAAAATATCTTTGCTAGTGATTGTATATTGTTAAACAATCTGGACTTTTGCTCCAGTATCTTTTTCTGGATTTTACTGGGTTGAAATTACAAATGGCACCCCCCCCCCAAAAAAAAATCTTCCTAATGCATCTGTATCCTCTGAGCAGAGCTGCCAACCCCGTTCAGTACTTCTCAGTAAGATTTTGAAAATTTGTCAGGAAGATTACAATTTTGTCAGGAAGATTTTTTTCCAAAACACAACAACAGGCAACGTTTCACAGTCATGTTTTCCTCAGATGAAGGAAATCACTCCCTTGTGACTGCCAGTCATTACATTGGCATTTGTCACACACCAAGGCTAGTCAATTTTCCCATAAAACACCGAAGGCATTCAGTTCCTTATCCAGGAGGGCAAAGATGTTTTCTCCTGTTGAAGCCTCATCACACGATGGACAGCACAACAGCTCGGTCTGAATACCGCTGTTGTTCAATATACGGACAACAATGGGATAGCACTTGTCTCCTCCCTCCTGGCCGCCATCTGTGCCAATGGCGAATGGCCCTTTCTTCATTGCATCACCAAGTGCAAAGGCTTTCGTTTTGCTGCATGCTTTCATAAGCTCCATTGTTTTCGTTCGGCCACTTTTGTAGTCAGCAGCGATCTTGCTGTCCGGAAACATTGCTCGAAACAGAGGCCCGGCATGATCAGCAGCGCTGACTCCGATGTTGTGTTCCACCAAAAAGTGTGCAAACAGGGTCTCTGCCCGAATGACTGATAGCTCGGCCGAAGATTCTGGCTTGCTGGTGGAAAAAAAATTCGTCAGTTTCGAAGAATTTTTCAGGGCCAAACTTTTCTCAACGTGGCGAGCAGAACTACAATGCCTGTTGACATCGTCCAGACTAGTACCATGTGAAATTTTAAAATCAAGTTCACACGAAACACATCGTGCATACGCGTTCGACACTTTGGAAGCAACGATGCATGGGAACTCCTTAGAGTATCCCGGCAAAAACTTCTGGTAATGTTTTCGCTTTTTTTCAGAACCACCTTTTGGCTCCACGCTTTATCGTTTGGAACCCGAAAACGAACTGCTTTCGTCAGCCATTGTTGAATTTGAAGAAATGCGGTTTCCCTGAAAGTCAATCGCGGCTTCTGATTGGGTCTCGGAAAAGAGACAAGCTGGTTTGGCTTATCAAATCTCGCGATACATCCCTAGTAGAAGTAGGGAAGGTGGGGTTGCCAGTCACTCAGTCAGGGGGCGTTTAGTTAGTCTAGATAAACAGCTGTTCTGTACTGCTTTTCGCTACGTTCGACAACCGTAATTTCAGAGATTTCTTTCGCCGGAAAAAAAATCGATCTGACCGGAAGACTTCATCTTGACCGTAAAAAATTACGGCGAAACCGTAAGGGTTGGCAGCTCTGTCTGAGGCATGTTTCACACCAGTCTACAAAGCTAGCATCTGGTGCAGCGAATCAAGAGCAACACATAATTTGGAATATGTTCGAAATGATGTCCATGTCATGGTAAATTTAAGCTTGGTACGCATTTCTGCACAACCTCTGAATCAAAAACCAAATTCCAAATAAATTGGAGCGCCCAACAGCATGTGGCACCTGTTTCCCCCTCACAGTCATGCATTGCCTCCTCTCCTTTTTCCCTTATCAAGAGATGGCAATAGTTGCTGACTAAACCTTTGTCCTTAATGCAGTTAAAATGATCTTAGGACTGATACGTGTATTATCGATGAACGTCACAAAAAATCTTTGAAAACGGAGTAAACATGTAACTGACCATTATATTTTTTTAAAACGCAACCGAAATGATCTATAATGAGAAATAACCAATCATAGAAATACCGATGGTGTCTAGCACAGTAGCAGTAACACAGCCATATGTCCTATCAGTTTTTTAAGTGCATCACTGTGTGAATCTCCCGATGTGGTAATATTCATTCCTCAAAAAAAAAAAAACGCGCTCGAACTGGCAGTTGATTTAGACAGATTTTACAAGCGTTTTATACTGCGTTCGAATGTATGGAGCCGAAGAGGTTTCCTGGCAACTTCGGTACGAACCACGTGCCATCGTGGACCAGACACCCAATAATCACATTTTCTAATCGAGTTCGAAGAAAAGACTATAAAATTCATATCTAAAATCAGCAAGTTTTGCTGACACCTACGCTCTGCTGTGATGACTAAAACTGGCGATATGCACAGTCAAACCAAGAAACTCGACGTGCAGAGTCTGTCCCCGCAAGATGGCCTTCCCAAGAGGATGCGCAAGGTAGGTGGCGCACGCTTTCAAGGGAAGAAACTCTAAACGCACTACTAATTGCGTCCCCTGCGGACGAAGTACTTTCAAATCAAGTTCCTTTATTAATCACTAATACATATTTTTACTCGAGAGCATGAAAAACAAGGACTTTTGAATGTTTTAATTAGAATATATTTGTAGTCAAATGAATTGAAAATTTAGATTAAACGTTAGTCTCAAAATGAAACTTTTTCTGAATCTGAAACCAAAATGAAAATGTAGCTTGTTAATTTTGTATGTCATATCAAACTTTATTATTCATAGTTATTGCTGCTGCTGTTGTTTTAGTTTAAGTCTTTTCCTCATGGTGGTATGACTATCAGTGATCTGCCTCGTTACTGCAAGTTCAGATGAAACATTTTAAGCACAGTCTGTGGTAAAATTACGTTAACAGGGGAGATCACGCGTTCTGACCGTGAGAGCTTAGCTAAGATGGCGTTCACAGGTGCACAGCCGTCTTTATTTGGCGGCACTGGAACCTCAGGCGCTTCGTCTGGGTTCAGTGGATTCGGAACTGGCCTTGGCACAACTGGATCAAGCACTGGTGGAGGGCTAGGTTTTAGTCAACCTTCTACGACCCAAAGCACTGGTTTCTCCTTTGGACTTCCAGCCGCTTCAACTAGCGGAACAACTGGATTTTCTTTTGGTGCTGCAACAACTACAACCGCCCCTACAGGCTTCAGCTTTGGTGCGCCAGCTGCTAGTAGCACAGGCACTTCAGGTTTCAGCTTTGGTGCTCCAGCTGCTAGTAGTACAGGTACTTTCAGTTTTGGAACGGCAACAACATCATCAGCGCCAACATTCGGTGCGTCCACTGGGTTTGGAGGGCTCAGTTCCACAAGTGGTACCACAGGAACAGGTAGAGTTTCACAGTTTGTACTAACTACATCGTAATAGTAGTACGACTACTTTTACTAGAAGTAGAACTGTTAAACTATCATCTTCAAACTGACATGAAGGTTCACACCATCAGAAATTAGGAATCACTATGACGTTGCCTCCATTGTACTTTAATTTCATCTGTATACAGAACAGTGTAATCTAATAGTATGAATACATTAATAAGAAACATGTAATTGATAATGATTGTACTATTAGTATTTAGACAGTGAACTGTTACACATTCAGTAGACCTAAAATGTTAACTGGTTGATAATTTTTGGAGTGCATCTTGGTTGTTGGTCATAACTTGACATAAGTTTCTTGGGACACAGTGTGAGTAGAAAAAATTGAATATATATAAAGATTACTTACTATTCTCTTTTCAAAACAAGACAAAGAATCCATAGGGGAAGTAGATGCTTATTGGACACCACCTTCCTGCTTTTTCCCATAATTTTTTAATCACTTCTCTGATCTTACGATAAAAATCAATTTAGAAATTTAATTCACACTAGAACATTGTAAGCCTGCTTAGGTTGCAATATTTCAGGATTCGGTTTTGGAGCATCCACAGGATTTGGAACAGGCAGCACAGGTTTTGGTGCAACTAAACCAGCCTTTAGTTTTGGTTCTGGGACTGGCACTGGAGCTACATTTGGGGCTGCCACTGGATCTGCATTTGGAGCTGGCACTGGGACTGCATTTGGGGGTGGTACTGGCAGTACATTTGGGACTGGTACTGGGACCTTATTTGGGGCTGGCACTGGGACATTATTTGGCACTGGCACCGGTACCACATTTGGGGCTAGCACATCTGTGTTTGGTGAGATTTTCAGTCTTGTCAGAGTTAATTAAGCACCGTGGTTTTCAATGATATGTCTGATACCTTGGAAACTATGTTTCTGTAATGTTTGAACATATTGACACATTTGACCTGAATGATAACATTTTTATTTGGTGAGCTAAAAAAAAAGTGTGTGATGTTGTGTAGTGGATTATTTATACAAAGTGTTTACAACTACAAATGTAACTGTAAAAGTGTAAGTGTGTAGACTGCAATCCACTCAAGACAATGTGCATCTGCTGCAGTGAATGCCAGAATAACACTGCTTATGTACAAGTGTCAACTGTTCTCACATGGACAAACAAGATTTTATAAATTCCAGTGTGCTGCTTCTTTGCAACAGAACAGCATACAAATTTTTGATGGATTTCATGTTTTTAACAGCTTGATCAACATCACTGTCTGATAATGGCATTTTTGTTTTGATAGAAATCACTGTTTTCATCCTGTTCTTGTCAGCCATTCATTCCTAATCTCTCAATGTGTGACTAATGGATGATCATGTACGTTTGTATTGTTGCATGTCTATACTTATCAGACTTATCAGACTTATCATCAAGTTTGCATCAGGATAACAGGGAAGTGACCACAGAAAATGGTGGCCTAAGTAACAAGACACTTTGAAGTGAAATGATGTTTACCTAGCTTTTTTGTGTGTCGTACAAGTATGACAAAATGTCATCTTAAACATTAAAAGTGTATACTTTGGGGCATCAGAATACTCGCCAGCTGAGCTCGTTTTATCAATCTCTCTCTGTAATAGCAGAGACCATTTGCCCAGGACATGACCTGACAAAAATCTAATCTTAAGGTCTTAATCTAGGCAAGCTCATCTTAAGTGGACTGCTCTGCATGTTCATTTAATCAAAACATTAAACGCTTCATTTTTTGGTGCATTTTTTCCCAAGGTCAGCCACAACTTCAGCAGCAGCAACAGCAGCAAGAAAATGCTCTTGCAAATTTGGTCCTGGCAGTCTCTATGCCTCATATTTTTGGAGATGAGAGAGATGCTATCATTGCTCGGTGGAATCAGCTGCAAGCTTGCTGGGGCACTGGAAAGGGATACTTCAACCAAAGTGGAGGATCCGTTGACTTCAAACCAGACAACCCTTACTGTCGATTTAAGGTGTAGTAGGAAAAGTTTGTGTGGATGTGGGTGCTTGCATAAATGTGTGTTATAGCTTTTTTGCCCTCCAGCTTAACTGGATCATAGTTCTGGCTATTATAAACAAAAGCAATTTTTGTTTTCTTCTGCAGGCTGTAGGATACCATGTGATTCCAACTGGTTGTAACGAGGATGGCCTAGTGGCCTTGGTGCTAAACAGGAAGGAGACAGATGTCAGCTCTGCACAGCAGCAGGTAGTGGAAGCTATCAACAAAATACTCTCTCGACCAACTTTGACGGTTTGTGTAGAGGGAATTCGACCTATGCCAGAGGACAGGTTAGTAGTACATGCTGTAGTCGGAATTATAAATGCACATCTTGCAACAGACCAAAACATATGCAAACTGCCAAACTGCAAGTTTGAGGTGTTTTATCCTAAGACCATCCCCTGATTGCTTATTACCCTCCTTCTTACAAACAGGTTCCACACAAAGTGGCCATTTGCTAGTCCATTTGTTTATAAGTCCAGCATTTGTACTGTATGTCTATTGGTACAAATGGATAAATGTTTTAATTTCGGACAGCGCTGGATTTGGACATTTCTGGAACTATGTTTTATAAACAACTTTAACTTAGGCAAGTCAAGAAATATCTTATTGTTATAATTTTTAAGCCTGTCAATTTGAGGATCAGTCATCATTATGTGGCAACGCTTTAGCTTATCAGCACTTTCACCAGCTGCTCAAGACATTGTGGTTTGCAAGAAGCAACATGTGTGACATTTAGCCATTGTGGAAACTTTCTTCAAAAGCAGACCAGCCAATTGTTGTAGAATCATAAAAGCACATATAGATACATGGATGTGACCATGTCAGAGTGCATGCATAGTTTCAAAATATTATTTTCTACTTAGCTACTGCCAAACCTTCAATGATTTCCAGGACTGAACTCATAATATATGTGCTGGAACGCCCACCCCAGGGTCCAGCCAAGCGAATCCCAGCACAAGAGTTGTGTAACTTTCTTCAGCAGCAAGCTCAATGGTCTCAGTTAACTAACCAGTTGGCAGCTGAGCGTATCCTCCCGAAAATGGGGTGGACACTCGAGCAGATCAAGGAATACCTGAGCAACCCACCTGCAGGTGGTCATAATTCTTATTTTTCTGTCTGTTCTGACTTGTCAGGGTAGTTCTACATTCTGTGTGCATGTGTATGTGCATGTTGTTGTTTGTACGTGTAACTTTGAATTTGAACAATGTTAAAGATGTTTACAAAATGTCTATCATGTAAATTATGCATGTGGAAAACTGGTTGCAGGAATTTGCAAAAGTTACTTTTGACTAGCTTTTTCAGTTTTTGTTTTATCAAACAGATGCCTAATTAATTGAACTGAAGACTTTTTAACAATTATTTTTTAATCAGTAATCGCCCAGTTTTTAGGCTTTTCTTGAGATATTTTCCTCAGTCTTCTATCATTCTGGACATTTAGAAGGAACTGGGACAGAGGTACAACTAAGTTGCTAGTTGTGTCTTAAAGTCAGCCTTGGTTTGTCATGAGGTTACATCAAACTTTTGAGCTCTATTTACCCATCAGATCCCTGTAGTAGGGTCCAAGACAGCTCATGTTAAACTCTGCTGTTACACCCCTTTCTTCCAATGCCTGTCTTGACACTTCAGGTATTGATCCGCTTCTTTGGAGCCAAGCCAAGTTAGACAACCCAGATCCAGACAGACTGATCCCGGTGCCCATGGTGGGCTTCAGAGAGCTGCAACGGCGACTCAAGCATCAGCAGGAGGAGACCAGGCTTCACCAGCAGCGGCTTGATGTGGGTTCCTAAAGTCTTGGCCACATTTTATAGCTTATCATTAAGGGGGCCAGAGACTACAGGCTACTAATAGCAATACTATTGATGTAGTTAGGGGGAGGTTTGGGGCATTTCTTACAAAAAGATTCTGTTTGATGGCAATCAATTTAAACAACTGGCAGTTTGGTATGGTTATTGCTGATGATTTTTACTCTGTATATAAGACAGAGAGAGAGAGAGTCCACAAGAGACTGAAAGTAAATCAAATGTGTGCTTGTTGGAAGTCTTTACAAAGGATCTTTTGTTTCTTCATTACTTTTGTAAAACTTAATGACAGCTACAACAGGCATGTTGCCAACTTAACAATGATGATGCAGGTGATGGCTACTGATTTGGGTGAACTCCAGATGCAGCACAGTCAGACGCTGGCCAAACTAGATGACTACAAGCGTAAGCACCTAGAGCTGGGACATAGGCTACTCAAGGTAAGGCGGTGCGGCAAACCCTGAGCCTTGGGGAACCTGTTTTAGCACGCTTGGTTATTAGACATAGATACATTAGCCATTTTAGCATTACATTTATGATGCTGTCATAATGATAGGGACAAATAATAAAAAGTATGGTGTACCAGACAAACACAGTTCTCTCCCACCACCTTTCTGACCACTCAGGATGTAAACATAAACTCAATGATGACGTAGGTTTTCAGACTGTTACTACCACTGCAGCTGCACGTGGGACACAGATTTCGGCACGTTTGAAATAAATGCTGTTTGATAACTACCACAACGGTAGTAATCTACTTTACATATTTCGAAAGATCAATTTTTGAACATCAAACTAATTGTAGAATCATACTGAAAAATTGTTAAATAGTACTTCCTATTTGGTGTTAGATGTAGTCACTGTATGCACTGTACGCACCTACTCGGTTTCTTCCGCCATGACCTCCCCTGTAGTCTCTATGTATCTTATAAAAAATGTAGAAAAATCTATCACTGATGATAAAAACATAATTCCAACGCAGGCTGAAAGAGAAATTTAAAAACTATAAAATGGTTCCTACCTGAAATCCATCCAATGTGAATTCTGTGTAAAACTCTGCATTGAAACATGTATCCAAATGAATGCAGCAAAATGGCACTCACAATTGCCTTGTTAACTCCTAAACAGTATTATGTGGACGCGCGAGCACAGTTTAGACACGCGTTGCCTAAGGCGAGGTTTCGCGAAACCTCGCAAGGAGAACTTCAGTTAAGTGTTGCCCAGCAACTCTCGCGGGAAAAACCTTGCAAGGACTTGCGAGGAGCCTTTAGGGCATCTTCGCCGGCAAGAGAAAGATGGCTGACAAAACCTATTAGACCTAGAACCATGACTTTTCGTGGCTGTTCGGTATTTCGTATACACGGCAGACGAGCAGACGATAACAGTACTGACACAAAACCTTCTATTTAGACCTAAAACCATGACTTTTCGTGGGTATTCAACATATATATTGATTATATTCGTGGCTGTTCGGTATTTCGTGTACACCGCAGACGGTAACAGTACTGACACAAAATGTACATACTCAAGTGTCGATTTATGGCATTTTATGCATCATAGAATTCAGAAAGTGTATTCTGATGCTTGATATACCTTTAAAACCTATTATTTAGACCTAAAACCACGACTTTTCATGGCTATTCGCGGCTGTTCGGTATTTCGTATACGCAGCAGATGAGCAGACGATAACAGTACTGACACAAATCTGAAATGTACGTACTCAGGTGTCGATTGTTGGCATTTTATGCAACAAATAATTCAGAAAGTGCATTCTGATGTTAAATATACCTTTAAAACCTTTTATTTAGACCTAAAACCATGACTTTTCGTGGCTATTCGCGGTTGTGCGGTATTTCATATACATGGCAGACGAGCAGACAATAACAGTACTGACACAAATCTGAAATGTACGTACTCAGGTGTCGATTGTTGGCATTTTATGCAACAAATAATTCAGAAAGTGCATTCTGATGTTAAATATACCTTTAAAACCTTTTATTTAGACCTAAAACAATAACGTGGCTGCTCGGGGTTTCGTATGACCGCATGTTGGCTCGAAAAACTTCCGCCTCGTGCGCGAGACTCTTGGATGTTTCCTACAGACGCTCGCTGGCTAGAGATCTTGCAGGCGAAATCTTGCAAGGGTCTCGCCCTTAGGCAACGCGCGTTAGAAGTCGTGTATTGTGTGGTCTAAGGGAAGGAACTCGACAGAAAAATGATTCTGCTATAAGAAAACACCAGCTACATCCCTTACAGACGAACCAATTGGTTTAAAAATTTATAATGAGTCTCTGCAACACCAGCAAATTTCTTCTGTAGTGGCGCATGAGGTAAGATGGTGTTGTGTTAAACTGAATTTTCTCTTTCTACTTTTCACAGGCGTAGTATGCCTTTATTTTATTCTTATCATCTTTCGTTCTTATACAGGTGATTGTGAGACAAGAAATCTGCCGCAAGCATGGCTATGCTATTCAGGCAGACGAAGAGATGCTCAAAGTTCAGCTTGAACAACTTCAGGTTGAACTTAACCACCCCACACAATTTAAGGTCAGCACTTCGGTAGAATCTTTGAAAATATACTATTCATGAAGAACAAATTTTCAAATTAAAATTTGAGATGTGAGATCACTGAAGAAATTCTGTTGTCTAATTGTTAAGTTTGTTATCCTGCCTAATTTTGTTGATGTTAACTACGGAGTAAACACAAACCTCAGATGGTGTGTTTGATCTGCAGTAATCCTGGTTATCATTTGAGGAACTTAATATCAAACAGTTAATCATTCGAATTCATTTGTTCTCCATACACTGGAATTTTTGTACCATGGACAAGAATTGTAAAAGAGAATCCTAATGTCAATGCAGACTCAGAAGCCAACTTTGAGATGCATCCTTTGTACATTATAATTCTCAGGGCCGCTTAAATGAGCTGATGTCTCAGATCCGAATGCAGAGCCAGGCAGGATTTGGATGGGATGAGCCTGCCTATCAGATGGACACTCATATGCAAGCAGAGATCAAACAGGTAGTTACAGAACATGTTTTCTAATGCAGCTTTGCATAATTTTGTTCGAAACGGATAAAGAAAATTACCTTTCGGGATGAGATTTTTAAAAGGAGGGGTGGGGGTGGGGATTATCTTGACACAGACTCGTGTTTCGCAATTTTCGTTTTGGGTGTGAGTTGTCAGTATGTTAAGATACTCACATAGAGCACTCATATCTCCCTCTTGCTCAGAACCAAACTTTGTCAAGTGTGTGTAAAAAATCTGCATGTTGAGGGCAAAAGCCAAACGAAGACATCAGAAACAATGTGAAATATTTTTAATCACTCCTTTTGACCATTTAATGGATTTTGATGAGCACAAATATCTGCTTAAATGTTCAAAAGAAACCATCACACTTCAACATTGCAGATACTTAAACAGCAGCAAGAAGGACTGCAGCACTTAATAGACATCATCAAAACTGACTCCGAAGATCTGACACGCATGGAACAGGCACTTGCAGCATCCAGAGCAAGCAGGTGACAGAAGCAGGGAGATGTGACTTTATCAGCTACATGGTAAAAGGACAAGTTGCCAGACAGTCATTTTAATTAAGAAAGCAGTTTTGTAAAAAAAAAATCATGTGAAGTGAACTTGTCGCCTTGTTTATTGCAAATAAACTGTAAGGAAAAAATACTGTCTTGTCATGTGTGAAAGCTGGTAACAGTCATATTCCTCATGAAAGAAAATGCTTAGATATTAAAGTGTGTGTGCATGGTGGGGGGAGGGGTGTGTTCATGCCAGCAGGGACATTTGCTTCGGATGGTCGTGGGTGTAAGGAAGGGTAGGCAGATGTGTAAGGATGAGTAAATGATTTTGTGTCTACGTCTGTGTTAAAGGTCGAGCTACCTACAAATCGGTGTAGGTATGGGTGGTAGATTAGCAAAAGTTTGCAACCAGCATTGGATTTTTAAATTCAAATTATGTTAAGGCACAAGTATTTTATTTTCCCCACTAATTAATGTTTGGTAGAATGCTTTTCTTTCTCTGCATGGCATATCAAGTTGCCTTCATAGCATAGATTTCAACTCTTTATATGTCTGTGCCTTGGTTGCACTTTTCTTCTGTGAAAAGATTTTTGCAACATTACCTCATCCTGGTCATCTCAGTCATGCAGCTGAACTTCACCCAGAGACCATCCTTTCTGGTTATATGACCAAATTCAAAACTTCTGGGAGAACACTGACAGCAAAAAATAGACTAACAAGTAGGAATATAGCATTAAAATTTGGGGAAAAAAAAGACATGGTGAGAGGAAAGGGTGAGATTTTATATAAGTGAGCTGCACTGGGCTGTCTGCTTACAAGGAAGCCAGATGTAAGAGTGATATTTCGCACTGCAATGTGCTTTAGGTGAGAATATATGAAATTGCTTCCCACAGACTCCTCGCACAGCACTGGTGTGAAACGCTGCAGAACAGCTGCCAGAGCCATGTGGATCTCCAGCTGTGCCAGTCTCATTCCAATGCAGCTGCGGGAACCAAGGCCAAATGGGAAGAAACTCATTGGGTGGCGACTAGCACGTGCTTCAGGGGTGTGTCTGCAGGGTAGTTATAATATGTGCCTTATAGTACTATGCCAGACAAGAAAGAAAAATCATTCTATAATTCCATTAAAATAAAACCAAAGGGGGTAGGGGGGAAGCAAAAAATAAAAAATGCAATTAAGAAAGAAAAAGTGTAAAAGAAGGAAAAAGATATCCACAAAAACAGAAAGCAGGGAAGATGCTCATTCTTTCCACTCTCATGGTCAAAGAAAAGTGAACAGATTGCAGCAATTAATGCCTATTCACAGTTGGTAAACACTATGGAAGTGATCTTGTTCACAAGTATATCTACGAACATGTGACATGCTGTTGTTGCACAACAAAGCACACTACAGTTTGTTCATGCACATGAGTAAAAGAGTTTGTCATTGTGGTCATATGTATCACATGACATGAGTAGCTATGAAAGCAGAACCGTGGACTTGTCTCCCCTTCCTGTCTCTTTTCTCTTTTTCACCAATTCATTCATCTAATGACATATGAAGAGGGATGTGAGACAGGATGGTATGTTAAAAGAAGTTCTGGAGATTATAAATTTTGTGCCTAAAATAGCACCAAGGAAACTTCACTCCCGTCTGACCTACAATTATCAACAGGCAGAAAAGGATATCATGAAAAGAATAGCAGGTCTGTTCAGGTTACTGAGATTTCACAAGGACAGTCGCACTCACATAAATCCAGGAGGAAACATCCCCAAGGACTTGCTAATGCACATGTCAAGGTAAAAGGTAAACCAAATCATGTGCAGTCGCACAATCAGGAAATTTCTTGTTTCTTTTTTTTTATAATTTATTTATTTACTACTCGTTTTGTTGGGGAGTTGGGCAAGGTTAGCATCTGGGATAGATCATATACAACCACATTTGAGAATTTTGTCTCTTTTATAAAAGTTTGCTTTTTGTAAAGTTTTCCTTTCTCGTCCACCTCAGAGTGAAGCTATCTTTGGAAAGTGCATTCATGTCAACTTTAGCATCAACAAACTTTGTACATCCAAAACATAATATTACATAATCAGAGCTGTGCACAGTTATAATTATCTGATCAGCTTCTTAAGACTAAACACCCTTCCCCTTAAATTATCTTCTGCCCAAATCTCCTGTGAGAGAACGTCTTCCGCCCAAACATCCTGTGAGAGGACATCTTCCGCCCAAGAGAGCATCTTCAGCGAAATCTTCGTTAGCCTGAACTCCTGTGAAGAAGAGCTGCTGTGGGGAGACGTACATGTCTTGTGGTACAAGTCTGCTGAAGGCTGAAGGATTCAGCTGCAGAATTGAGGTGTCTCATTCTGCTAGATGTGTGGAAGTCTAGCAGCGACAGCACGTGGCTTGAGTAGACCAGTTGCATAGCGCAAGGGACTCTACGAGGTTGTTGGATACCTCCAGACTGGTGTGAGACTTTAGCAACACGTGTTCCTCTGCTGTGGAAAAACCTCGACGCTGACCGGGTGGGAAAGGACTGCAGAACGTAAAGGAGGGAGACCGAAGACCGCGGACAAGACAACCGTCTGAAGCAGGGGGCGAAGGTCCAGCCTTACAAGGAGGCTGTCCGTAACCGAGCTCTTGGGGTGAGCTCAAGGGGCTGTGTGTCAGCCTTTGGAAAACGTCATATCCTCTGTGGCGTGTGTGATCGTCGGCATCGAAGTCTGCTGTTACGTGGTGTTCAAGAGGGCTTCATAGGTATAAGACCCACCCTTATATTACTTCCACAGCAGCTTAATTTATAGTCTTTCGATCGCTGTCTCACTCATTCTGTCAAGACTCGACTATTGTATGTCTGCTGGCAATTGCAGATTAAACGTCTCCACGTTGTACAACAGGCAGCTGGTAGAGTTTCACACATCTTCAAAAGGCTGGGCACTGCACTGCAGTCAGTGAACTTTTTTGACACAAGTCTCTCTCGTTCTTCGAGCCGTCGGCAGCATATCAATTACTTTATGGTTATCTGACGGACCATCTCCACTTATGCAAACCTCGTTTTTGCCGGTCTGCCGATAGGCTTCTTAATTCTCCTGGGCCAAAAGGCACCATGGTCATGGAAAATCTCACTTCGTTTCTTCTAAGTATTACAAGAGGACTGAAAACTCTTCTATGCACTGTACTGTACTGTGGCTGTAATTGGTTTAAACTTCTTTCTGGTGTTCGTGTGTCAGTGTTGTGTGGGGGTGTGTGCGTGCTGGTGGACGTGTGCATCTCACGCTACTCCCTTTTTTCTGCAGCTCTGCGATCACACCTGGTTGTGGGGATATATAAGTGCTTTATAAAAGTTCACGTATTGTCCACTTGTCAGGTTTTTTTCCCCTGGGCTTTCTAGGTAACACCATTTTTAGGCAGCAGTCTGCAAAAACACTGATTTCCAAGTGGGTTAATGACATGATTTTAAATAGCCTGGTAAGGTTCTTATAGTGGCCACGGGCCACTGGACCAACAGACATTTCCCCATCTCTGCTATATGACCATAGCTGTTGATAAATAAAATCAAGTGTTGTATTAACTTAAACTTAATTATGATCAAATAGAAAAAAATGTTGACATTAAGAAATTGTAACATTGAATATCTATTTTAAACAACCCAGAAAACAAATTAAAAAACCATACATTTCTTTTTATTAAGTTCCATTCTTAAGAAAAATTAGTGAAGTAAATATAAACTGTATAGTTTATAAAATGTGACAGCTTGCTACAAAACAAAAAAGAAGAGTTATTCTAAAAGCATAAAAATGAGGTATTTCAGATTATTATAATAATGTAATATATTCCTGATCAAAAGTGTGCCTCCCAGTCACACTCAAGACCAGAGCACAGATTGGAAATTGCAATATTTCTGTGCCTTTACAATAGATTTCTGAGACAGCATCCATTAAGAGACAAAAATACAGTGGTTTCGCAGACATACATCACAGGCTGTAAGTGCTGGGGATGATACAGCCATGGTTTACACATCAAGATAGCTTAATTTATAACAAAAGAAGCAAGATCCCTTGGTAATTCTCTTTGAAAATGTCAAAATAATCTTTATTATAAAATCTCTAAGTCTTCAAAAGAACATGTTGTCAATGGAAGTGAGTAAATCAAGACAACAAGCAGACCAGCCTGATGTTTAAAGGCATGGTGGATCTGTCGTGTCTTTTGATAAAAAAAAAAAAAATAAGCATGCCCTCTTAACACAGGCACTGCAGAACTTTTAAGTAAACACAAGCTATTTTGTGTAGTTTTATTGGGAAATATAACAAGGTATTATGTACATACATGACCTCTAGGTTCAGTACAACTTGATAATGGCTACATAAAACTGAACTTTACTGACTTTGACAATAAACTTACTCAAGCAACCTAATTCTTAAGTTATTGCATACATTCCAACTGCATCATATTCTAGCACTACATGTGTCATAATATAATAACAAAGATATATGGGGTTGTTCAACCCAATACTTAGACACGAAGCTGAAACTTAACCCAGAGCCCGTCACTGCTAACAATGCGACCCAATTTGAAACTCCTTGGAGGATACTGCAACAGAAAACAAACTAACACCATGATGAAGACATTGACACCAGTACAGTACCAATGTCTAGAAACAAAGGTAGTTAGGCAGTGATACAGGCATGCGTCAGTGAGTAGGTGTGAAAGTGTGCAGGTAAACACATGTATATATAGGTGCACATAGCTACATTTTCTAATCCCCATTTCCCCCGTCATGGTCAAGAAACAGCAATCCTGCCACATGAACAGGAAGACTCAAACATAAACTTTCGGACAGATTCCATCAAACTGAAACTGGTGGTGATATTAAATGTAAAAGTACTTATGAACTTCTTTCTTTGAGATGTCTATTAGAAACAGTTCTTCACATTTTCTGAAAGTAAATATCTTGTGATAAGCTTACAGGCATCTTTTTGATACATGGCAAGACACAACTCACCACTGATTTCTCGCACAGTACTGGTGTAACACGCTGCAGGACAGCTGCCAGAGCCATGCGGATCTCCAGCTGTGCCAGTCTCATTCCGATGCAATTGCGGGGACCGAGGCCAAAGGGGAAGAAACTCATGGGGTGGCGGCTGGCACGTGCCTCAGGGGTGTGTCTGCAGAGATGAAAGGTCAGCATATGACATGCCTAATTTATTAACAGAACAAATGATTAAGTAAAAACCTGATGAAAGGAAAAGAAGAAAAGCTAAAAATAAGGATAAGAGCTATAACTAGAAAGCTAGAAATATGTAAGGAAAGAGAAGTTGGGGAAACATGATTTCTTACCTTTGTGGATCAAACTTGGTGGGGTCAGGCCAGATTTCAGGGTCATTGTGGATGGCATAGGCTGGAATGATAACACGCATGCCTTTGGGAATCTTGTATCCTTTTAGTTCTGTGTCCTCGGCACAATCCCTTTCAGTGCTAAGACAACACAAGAACATTGGGTTCTAGCATCAATGTCCGTGACAAATAAGTGCACGAAGTAGACAAGCACAGTGACACATGTACCTTACACCTACCAATATGTGATGTAGTATTTTTGCTCTTACACATAACAGTGTGCAACAGATAAATGATATTGTGTCTCACAGATAAACCACTGTACACATAAATCCCCTTCCACCTTTTCAGCATCTTCCTCATCAATTTAGAATGCATGTGCACAGCTACTAGCAAGTGAAAGAAGAAAAACTTGAGAAAGAGGCAGGGATATTAGTTTTGAAGCCAAAGTTACACACAACCACAGAGGACCACAGCCCACAGAGCGTCATGTACAGATTATTCTAACCAGCTGGCAGCTGCAGGTGATGCTAGATGTGGCATGACTAGTGTTCACATACAAAATTGCTGGCGTGAACAGCCGCATAGCTTCATTTAGGCACATGTCGAGGTACACCAGTTCATTTGCTGTAGTGTAGTCAGCAAGTTTCTGAAAATAATATTTACATTTCTTTTAATTTTGTGGGTGGGTGAAAGGGAGGTAGTTGGTGGTGGTGCAGGTGATGAGACCAATTTTATTATCCAGTTTGGGTAATTCTTCAAAACCACGTTTGTTATTATATCGAAATCAGCAGGAGATTACACAAATTTTGGAAGTATCCTAACATATCAGCATCAGTGTCCTCAGCATTTTCTGATTTTTCTGAATTTTCTGATTCTAACCGCACTTTATTCTCAGGCATACTGTATATAAAACATCTTCACCCGTTAGGAACATACACAGAAATGAATATCTTTTTGAAGAAAGAAACAACATCACCTTTCCAAGTTTCTCATCAACCTCTTTTTGTGCTTTGTGAAGACATTCTGGATTGGCTGCCAGGCAAAACAAGGTGAAGGACATTGCAATGGAGACCGTGTCATACCCAGCACTCAGAAAAAGCAAGACATTGCTGTGCATTTCATCTCGCGTCAGACCTGTGTGACAGGGACCAGTAGGTCAGGGTGTTCTTTCCAGTCATTTTCTGGTGTTATTTGGCATAGCTTTATGTTTCAAGAAAGAATCTCACATCCTTTTAACCCAGTCTAGATAAGATTGCTCTTTGTTAAATCCTTTCCTTTTGATGCCAGTCAACTGAGCATCACCTTTGCGAGTCCACTGGGTGGAAGTGTGGAGATGTGGTCTGTGGTCAATCTCCGCATCCACCTCATGTTGTTTTTCCTCCTCTTTTTCTGCATCCACCAGCAGCTGAAGGAAGTCGCTGAATTTCTGATTGTACAAATTATTCTGCTTCTTATCAACTTCACCTGAACAAGGAAATGCAGAGAACATAGCCCTGATCCCTTGCTCCCTCACGAAAAGTTTAATGCAGTCTAGTATTTTAATATCCCCATTTCTTTCCTATGATACAGACCTAACCCTTTTCACCACCTTAGGTTCTTCCCCTTTTTTCTTTTTAAATCATAATAAAATGCACATATAACAGTTATAACTGTAAAATCTTATTCTAACCTCTTTTTCTTCCCGCCTTTCTTTCAGAGCACTTTCTGTGATGTTGTAGAAAAAGTCTACTGATTCTTTTGGGGAAAATGACAGACCAATCTTGTGAAGCACAGGCACTAGAAATGGAAAAGTCACTGGAAGAAAATCAATAGTTCAATAAAAAGTAACTCATGTGCCCATGTGAAACTAAAAACTATTAAACTTAACTATTAAAATTTAATGCAACATTAAAAATTAAATACAGATTTTAAAAAGTGAAGATTATAGCTGCCTTTTGTAAGGATTATCTATATTCAAGTATAAAGAGAAAATAAGGTAAAACAATTTGAGTCAAATAGTTACACTACCAATTACTGGCACCAGCCATGTTCTTCCAAACAGCATGTTGTGGGCATGGCGAACAAATGGATCTTTAGGATTATTCAAGGAGTCCACCTGGAGTCCAAACGCTGCACCAGCAATGACATCCATGGCAAAGCATTCACAGAACCTGCATTTTCATGGTCATTATGCACTTACCAGTCAGCTAGATAGGGCATGTCATTTCTTTTCAGTTAGTTTACAGGAAAGTTTGTATATGCTTGCACATATGCATGTCTGTGTGTGTGTGTGTGTGTGCATGCATATGCATGTGTGTGTGTGTGTGTCTCTGTCAAATGTTACAAATGTTAATTGCCTATGGTTTTTTTCATTCACACTGAGAAGAAGACTTACTCCTTGAGTTCAGTCAACTCCCCTGTCTTGGCTTTTTCTGTTACATTCTCAGCAAGGTTGGATACCACTCTATCTATGGCAGGCACCATCTGCAGAAAATAAAATAAATGAACCCCAAAAAACCCATGCATATAAAACCTGACAACTGTAAATGCCACAGAATGGTTATTAATAAGGGATTCATACTACATTTGTTTTGACCATAAAACTGACCAAAAGAACACACATACCTTTTTTAACTTGCCAGAACTGAAGGTCGGAGACAATGTGCCACGTACATGCTTCCAGTGGTCATCTCTGAGCACCACTACGCTGGCACTCCATGGTTTGTGCTTGAAGACTGCTGGTGCCTGAAGAATTAAAAACATTATCAGGCCATTCTGGCACAACTCCCTCCTCTAAGAGAAACATGGCCATGCCAGGGTAATCTGAGCTAGCATGCATTGATAAACTGCCATTATCAGTGGTTTTCATGCAACAAAATCTGTTTATGTGCAGTAAAGGATGTATATGGCAAAAACAGCTACCACACCATCAACAGAAGTATGGTGGCTGCAACCATCATCCAAGATTCTTACCATCATGCCTTACCACTTCAATCATACCACCAACTCCACAGGATAAATATACGTGTGTGTGTGTGTGCATAAAGATTCCTGAACTTTTGAAAAGTTTTAGATTGTCAGTTTTCAGATACAGTAATGCAGTCTGAAGGCAATGTTCTGAGCTTTCTAGAGAGTCTCATAATTTTTAAGTTTTTTTTTTTGGGGGGGGGGGAATATTATGGTATTGCTGATGGGAAGGTGTTGCAGGTGTCATATTTTTACATAATGTTATGACTGAAAATATCAAAAAGCCAGACCTTCCACTCACATGAGTATTACACATATCCAGAAGAGTTGACATCTTTGCCAATACCACTACTGTAATAACTGTAATAGCCATAGAACTTCCATTTTTTATTATGATTGAAACTGTTCTAGGAGTCCTAAGTCTGTAATGTTTTCCTTTTGTCGTTATTGTCAGATCAAGCAATATCCACAATCGAACTAAACTGACAACTCAACCTGTCTGTTTGGAAACTGTGAAAATTTTTTTATCGTAATATCTTTGATCATGTCAAGGTCGCTGATCACCAAGCTTGGTGTCATCGGCATGAAGATGCTGGAACAAGAACATGAAGGAGTTTTTATTACTGTTAGTGTTTTAATGCCAATGGAACAAATTGCTACATAACTCCAACAAAGGTACTGGCAGCGCTCAAACATAGCCGTGTTCGGCCCTCTCTTTGCTACGTGTTTGGGTACGGTAAGCTCCTTTGGGCACATGCGTCTGCATACAGCTATGTTTGAGCGCTGCCAGTACCTTTGTTGGAGTTATCTTTCGATAAAATTAAGCGCTAGGTCCTCAATTGTTCTTTATAAATTGCTACATATAAATCAGCTGTTCACTGTTGCTACCAGTTGTGCAGTCATGTGTAAAGAGCTGCACAGGCATCATGTTTACTCTTTACTGCAAGAATGTGATGCTAGTAGAGTAACATTCTAAAAATAATTAACTTATTTAGCAAATGCCTATTTACTTTTTTTTTTTTGCCTTCATTTGGTTTAATTATCAATGTGTACCCAGTGTAAATTATAAATTCTCCACGATTGCTTTGCCATTGTTGCAGAGCACATTGGTCTAGTAGTGCCACTGAGGGACATATCTGTCTATAATTTTTTTTTATCACAGTCTCCAAACATGAAAGCATACTCACAATGCACTCAAACAAAACTGCACCACAATCCATAAAAGTTTAAACTGATGGGAAAATGTACAAAAATATTACTACATACCCATATATTCTTCCATACTGCTTATTCCAAAATGGAAAAATGTTAACCAGTCCCTGTTGAGGATAAGGTGAACAGGACTAAATTATATAGCTCACTTGCACATAAGCCTTTTTAAATGTAATACTTACATCTTACATGTATGTGCCTCAAGATGCTTGTGTGCAATTAATGAGATTCTTAAGCGTCACACTAGATCAAATATTTGTTAAAGAGTTCTTAGTGATCACATAAAAGCAGGTTCCAGAATTATGTAAATGTTTATCAGCTACCTGTGCATGGTTAAGAAACAGCCTTAGAAACACATCAGCAACATCATACCCAATCTATGGAGTGCTCCACGATCTTTTGATACAACAATTCTTATTCAGTTTGGGTACTGCGTTGTTAATGACATCATAAATTTATCACACATGGATAACTTTGTTACATGTGGTTAACAAACATGCATACCTTTTTCATCATTATTGGTATGTTGCCAAAAAGAGGAAGTGGTGCTGGACCATGGATACCCAATCTTTTAAAGGTCTTGAGTACTTGATAAGAGTGCCTGATCAAAATGGAACATGTTAAATGAAGAGCACTAACTTGTGCCTGAACAAGATGGAGTATATTTGAGAGAATTATCTGCTAGCTTGCTCTTGAACAATACAGAAGTTATTTAAAAACATAATCTACTAATTTAAGTGGTTATGGACAATTTCAAGTCCCAGTTTTTCAATACCCCAAATTTTATTCTAGATTTTTCCTTGAATGAAAGTTCTTTATGATGGAAACCCCAAATTTCCCACTTAAAAGGAAATAAAACTAACATTCAGAACTTAGATCACTTTCTCAGTTTGCTTTGACACTTATTTGTGGTTTGTAATGTGCTTTAATTGCTTGTCAGAGAGCAAAAGGGAATAAAGAAGGCAAGGTAAGTCATAATTTCTGAAGGACAGTGCTTTCCCCTTGCACTGATTTTGCACAAAAAGGGGAGGAAAGAGGAGTCAGTAATAACCTTTTACAGCCAGTTTTGTGAACTGGTAGCACGTACATACACCAAAACAATGTATGGCAAACACAGGGTCTGAACCTGTGGTGTCTATATCAGTGACACGTGTAACTGGTATGCCAAGGGCCACTCTTAAAATACATGTAAACCCAGAGCCAAAATTCCAGATTTGTGATCTTTTGTTCATAATCAGAAATGCTAAAACTGAAAGATTTATGACTTCTTCAATACTAAATATGCTACTTACCAGAGCCATATAACTGTGAGTGTCACAAGACTACCAACCAGACAACCAGTCAATGACACCCAGCTTGTCACTACAGCTTCCATGTTCTATGGGTCAGAGTTTTAACAGGGTTTTATCTCTTTACAAATGGTAGGGCACCTGAAAATTATAAAGAAAGAGCATAAAGAGTATGCTGCAGTGTGATGGTTGAAAACACACAAAAAAAAAGGAGGGGACCACAAACTAATCAACAAAATGGTTTTTTAAAAAATTATTGGGCCTGTGGTTTTGCTTCATTTAACATGTAACATTCTGCATAATATGTTTGTTAAATAATATTTCTGATAAAATGGGGGAGTTACAGAATCATACAGATAAAATTTAGAAATAGTAAAATAAATTGTAAGTATTCTTTATATAACAATCATTATAAAGAAAAGCATAGAAGTAAACATAATCCAGTTACTATATGAGTGGTGATTTACAAAATTAAAATTATTGGGACTATACAGGTATTATGAATAGAGTGTAGTGAACAAAATATAGACGTCATATTGGACATAAACCTTTCATCGAAATCAATGTTTGATGGTATGTTGGTATGATGGAAGTTTTGAAAATAAATTTAAGAGGCATCAAGATTTCATACTGCCCCATATCTGTTTCTGTAACTTGTCGCGTTGTGCGTGAATAGGAGCATGACTCCTACACCTGTAAAAATTATATATAATGCAACACTGTATTCGCCATGCATGTCATGTAAAATGTACCAGTAGTACCAGCTATGCTAACCTAGAAATTACTAAACTTCTAAAACATTCGGTTTTACTCAAGGGGAATTAACTGCATACTTTGCCTTTGCGAATATCATTTGACAATATAATATTGAATATTAAGAACTTTACTATAAACAGCTGAATGGATACTGCAGAACTCCATATGGGGTTGCATGGGCGTTCCTGTCTTTTCTCCACGCGTTCAGGAGGACATAAAACACACGGCGAACTGGTTTTAAGACCGTTCTTATGACCGGAATAGTTAGCATATAGCCATATACTCAAGCAGTCCTGCACATGCTTGCTAGGTCTCTGGGTCAGTCAGTATATATCGTACTGACAGTACTACAGCACCGAGAATGGTATGACCTACTTAAACTGCTTTAATTCACATCTGCCGCTCGCGCGCTACAAACATGGACACTAAAGTCATCCCACGCAAAAATTCTGTATAACATACAGCAAACATCCGCTGTCGATGAATTTATAGGGAACATACCTTCTGCTGTCGCCGTATAAAACACTAAACTTCTCTGCATATCATAACAAACCCGGGTGCGGCGAGCAAAAGTAGGTCGACAGAGGCGCATTCAGGTCCGCAAAATGTTTTGCCGACTTGAACGTGAAACGTTGGCTTAGCGGAGCGAAGGGACTTGACAACAAAGTTGGCAGACACAAACTTGAGTAATGTCGAAGCAACTCTTGAGAGTTTTTACACTCTATCGGCACAGCATCGGTGTTATCAATAGTCATGAAGTGAGTGCAGGCCTATATGTGTGGAAGAAATAAATGGTCGCGTGAAGTTAATTCTAGTTAGTAACAATTGTGACGGAAAAAATTTATGAAATGGGTTCTTTTTCCATTGCGGAGTCTGTAGGTGTACACCGCTGCATGATTTAGTGGGGTTTAAAAAATTGCGGAGTTAAAGACTATTAAGTTTGCGGCATAGAATGAAGCCAATTTGAATTGAATTCGGGAGATGGGGTAACCAGTTAATTATTCCTTCTCAATGGTGATTTAATTGTTTCCTTCCAAAGGTTTGGTTGTGTGTGCGTGCGCAGAGAGGGAGAGTCTCACGTTTCACACTAATAAATGGCTGCATTTTAAATTAAACCCAGTAAGAATAAATGAGTAATCAATTAGTCGTGTATACATATACTACAATTCTTGTTAACCGGTGGCAATACAGGTATCCATAATGCAGTATATGAGCTTTTGGGAAAATCGATCAACACAAATAAGCATTAATATGTTTCAACGAATATACAAAAATCAAGTATTATGCGCATGCATTTAAGACTTTGTACGTAGTGTATGCTTCAACGAAAAAACTAGATTTGTGTAAATCTTTAAATGGAAAGAAAAAGAATAATACGTCCGATTTACTCTCCTACTATTTCACGCATTCACTTTTGGAAGGCTACGAAGGAGAGGGGCTAACCGCACGCTGCCGGAGTGACATATTTTTCAACCAAGTGACCCGAGGTACAACAGTAAAAGGAAACAAGGAATGCTTAATTTGCATCGGCTCAAGGGATTTTTGTTTTCTCACGCAAAGACAGACGCTTGCACGCGCTGACTTTCCATAACAGGTTTTGGGATGGGGAATGGAGTAATTTAATTGCGAGTCGTGATATTTTCAGTCAGAACACTTCCCCGACTGCACTGCCCCTGTGGCGGAGCTAAATGCTTTAGGCCCAATGATAGTAATTTCTCAGGATCGATCTTCTCAAAGCTTGATGCCTCCACTCGCACAAGTTCAGCTGATGCATCTGATTTGCGTCGACATGTTTATGCACGCGTGTAATATGCTTTTGTTTTGGCATATCCATCGTGACACAGCTAGGCACTTTCTAGAGAGCTTGGTGGGCGGGTAATACTGCCAGTTGCGTGTGTTGCATGAAATCAGTTATACCTTACGCTTGACTACAATCATTTACATTCTTGCCACGCGCCGACAAGCTTGTAAAAATATTTTCAGTATGGGCATATAGATATATTTCTTTCAAAGTTTGATTTGACAGAATAGATCACTGTAAATATGCAATGCATGCTACAGCCCTGCAATCAGTTATGCAAAAGAAAATTGGGTATAGGGCCTACTTCTTGTGTAATGATGTGTCTGACTTTGGCACACGAAAAAAAAGCAAATCGCCGTGTATTTGTATTTGTATAATGACATGGAATACAAACCTTTGTCAGCGCTGTTATGCCTCTCCCACAACTCCCTATGGCCAAAGAAAAAGGCTGGTGCAAACTATCGTTACCTATACGAGACAACAACCCATCACTTGCATTTTATCTTTACTTAAATATCTTTCATAAATGTGCTTGATGATTTCCAACTCAGTGATCTGACCATTGATTACATGTGATAATTTGCATGCCGTGATTTCTTTTGTTTGGATATGGCACATTAGGACGATGTGTATTGTCCTAAGGAAATTTCATCTATCGCTGCACCAGACTGGTTCGTAGTAAGAAAAATAAAAAGAAAGCTGGCTCACATCCCGGTGAAGACCCATCACACGTCATTGATCTGTCCATATCAAATAATCCCTTAGCAGATAAAGTGTTCTGTGATATTTAAAAACCTGACACTGGTGCACACTTGAAAGGGGGATGTTCTGTCTCGCCGTTTTTGTTTCATCCAGCCCCCCCCCCAAAAAAAAAGTGCTTAATTTGGCATTAAATTTCCAGCAAAAATAATTTCACAATAATTATTAAAACTGAAAACTCAACTGAATTTCTCTGTGGTTGTTAGAATAATTTAGAGTTCGCGCGGATAGAAGATTACGATTAAGAAAACCAACAGGAAATTGTGATTATAGATAAGAGAACTTTCTTTAAGATCCCACAAAGAGATGATTGGCACGCATGGAATCCTAGCAAACTTGAGGTCTGTTTGATGAAAAATCCCCCCCCCCTCAAAAAAAAAAGCCAGACAGAAAGATGGAGTGTGTAGTCTGGCAAGGTCGCTGAGGACTGTTTGACATGCTAATCATATTTAGCTGGCGTCGCCTCTCACAGCAGGAATAGTTTGTTGTACGACAGCGTTGCTTGGGCGCTTTTGTCGACGGCTAGTGCAAGGGGCTGCAACTGGTTAGTAAACAACCCATTTGTTAAAACAAATGTTATGTATTAGCTGTCACTCGGATTGTGGGCCAGCAACCTAAATGAATAAACTGTCATTGTTATTGTCGCTGGAAAATGGCGTTACGTTTCACTGTTACCTTCTCATCATGCACCCTTCCGCCCACTGTCTTACTGAGGACCAGCTAGAAGGTCCCAAACTTTACTACATCATCTCTTTGCTGTTTCAGGTGGTGGCCGGCTCAATATAAATTAATTGTTTCACAAATTCGTCTAGTGGCTTATTGGAGCTCTTCTCTGTCAGGTGACTGTGTCCCTCGCTGGCGTATTGACAGTGGCACGCTTGACTGATGTAAGCTACCTTCTGTCTGGCAACTAGAAACCTGTAATAGTTTTCTGACTACTCTACTGACTACATCTGCAACTAGAAACCTATAATAGTTTTCTGAATACTCTACTGACTACATCTGCAACTAGAAACCTATAATAGTTTTCTGACTACTCTACTGACTACATCTGCAACTAGAAACCTGTAACAGTTTTCTGACTACTCTACTGACTACATCTGCAACTAGAAACCTATAATAGTTTTCTGACTACTCTACTGACTACATCTACAACTAGAAACCTATAGTAGTTTTCTGACTACATCTGCAACTAGAAACCTATAACAGTTTTCTGACTACTGACTACATCTGCATCAGATGCGCGTCGAAGGCAGGCCTGTGGCTCACCTCCCACTGTACCATTCTATCTTCAATTTCGTTCTGACTCCTTATCTTTTGTTCTTGAAGCTCTCACTCCACTACGGCACTAGGGAGGAGAGTGTAACTGTCTTGCTACATCACTCTGCTTAGTCCAGAGCCCAAGACTTCGGGACTCCCCCAGCCAAGCCAAGCCAAGTCAAGCCTATAGCCAGTCCTGGCATTGTGCTTCCTGCTATGTTCCTCTCTCTGGAGCGCCTTCTACGTCACGTGATCTATCCCCTTAGTGGACCCCCGCTTTTGCATGTGGCAATCAGGGGCAGCACATTTCTCTCGTACTCTCATGAGCCGCCGACGCATTCCAGCCATCAAAGCTGGAATAGTCTGCTGTCCATGCGACGCTGGCCCATCGACATTCGTTTCAAACAATGTCACCGTCCAGTGGCAGGGTGGGAACAATGCCTCGCTACAGCGAACCTCTGGAAACCCTCAACCATTGCCGTGAGAGTGCTGCTCATTCGTGCGCCAGCGCAGCCCCTAGGAATGGAAACCCACTCAGCCCTCATGTCAGTCTCCTGTTCCAGACAGTTATAACAATATGCGTGTTATCCGTAGGTAGTAGGTAGGTTAGTGAGGGGCATTTAGTACAGTTTAGGAGAGGATATGGGTCATGATAGGTCTGGGAACTATACTTGACACGGAGCACGACAGACACTAGGAGCACAGACACAGCACTCAGTTAACCATAAACATAGAAGCTGTAGTTCCCCACATGCACTGCCCACATGCCAATCACACTCACAACTACACATACAGAACGTGGGAATTTAATAGGGAATAGTTAGGTATATAAACCTTGGTGGGAAGAGATAGAGAGACAGACTGATGAAGTGGGATAGTCTGAAAGACATGGAGAGCTACTGAGTTGTAAGCCGGCCCGCTACTCGGATTTACACCCGATAAAAAATAAAACTTTGATCATCCAAAATATGAGTTTGTGGACTGTGAAGGAAAACCATGGTGCATGCCTCATCGTCCAGCGTCATCATGTTACATGCTCTTAGTGGTGCCGTGACGTCTCCTCGCCACCATTTCACAGCTGACGACGGTCCTCTACCTGCCGTTTCCGCTTTAATGTTATATTTTGGGAGCGGTGACCACACTTAATGTTATACAGTACCACCACCCATTCATCGCCAGTTCATTTATTATTGTTTACTGTCGGGTCCACAATCACCAACTCACATTCTGCCAAAGAAAATGCTTACTTTAAAACTTATATTAATTCAAGCATACAACGAATAATTCAAAAAGGATAAAAGGATAATTCAAGGATACAACGTGCGTTTCATGGGTTTCATGGCAATGAACTTAACATAAGAAACTCTTATTGTCATTTGTAACAGTTCTGCTGTGAGATGAATTCATGAGATTGCGTTTTCAGTTTTCCTGTGCATGACGATAACAATAGGCTTCATAAAGATTATAGCTGCTAGAAATACCAGTGAAAATATAGTTTTCAGGTGTTCAGGAAGACGCACAGTTGAGACTAGCCTGCGGTCTTTTGTATTTCCTGCTTTTTTCTCTTCTCTTTGTCCTTTTCTCCGAGAAATAAAAACCACATCTCGGCTACTGCTATCATTATTTTTGACATTTCAGCGAGAACTAGAATCGAAGACAAAATTCAGCGTCAGACGGAGAAGTGAGTTGTATTTATGTCTGCGTGCGAGCGTGCGTGCGTGCGAGCGTGCGTGCGTGCGAGCGTGCGTGCGTGCGAGCGTGCGTGCGTGCGTGCGTGCCTGCCTGCCTGCGTGTGTGCGTGCGTGCGTGCGTGCATGTGATGCGTAAAAAGTATAAAGTTAATAGATTTTTTATATGACAGTCAATTGGACCATAAATATAAAACTGTAATATAATACATTTTGAAACCATTACAAAGTCTGTAGGAACTGAATAGATTTTCCTTCGTCTCACCAAAGGTCCGAACCTCGGGGCAAAAAGTGTCGACGGGATGGAAAGGCATGAACAAGTGAAAGGATGTTTCTATTAAAGAAGAAATAAAGAAAAATGCTTGATAGTTGCAATATTCTAAAACTATATGCATAATTTATTCTAAAGGTTCCAAAGGTTAATGACGAATGCTTCTAGTCAAGGACAGTCTTTGACTGACGGGGGAGTCCCGAGGGGGAAAAAGAGGTGACAGGGAGGACTGAGGTCATTGAGAGCTCAGAGAAGTACTTGTGACGTCAGCGACAGGACGCAACACCACAACCCGCTGACACTGCACAGGACGTGTAAGCCGGTCCACGCCAGAACCTGTCCGGTCTAGCCCGCTGTGGAACTGATCCCCAGAGCGCCACCTCGTGTCTGGGATGCTGCTGCCAGAAAGATGAGCAAACAGTAACCAGACCCCTTTATTTCTATAAGAAATGCGACTTTATACATTCTATTTCCTAAAATGTTTTCTTTGAGATCAAGCAGCTGGGGGTGAGCGAGCGACTGAGAGCGTCCCTGTCCGTGAAGGCGTATAACGTACATTTTAAGTTTGTGTATCAGATCATTTTCGAGGAAACTGTTTACCGCAGCGGTCTTACGTAGCAAAGCTATCGCTGCGAATCATTTTGTTTCTATTATTGCATTTAAAGACACGAGCATTATTAACAATAACAAAACAATGTTTTCTTATTAAATGTAATAATTATAGCCTAAACTTGTTTAGTAAATTATTTATGTGTTTATTAGTTTATTTATTTACGTCGCAACCGACTTTCAGATTTGCAAGCATAAAGAACTGTTTAGCCCCGATATACACGGCAACAAAATGCCAATATAAACAGTCGCTTAGTCCGGATGTTCACAACAATAAAGTATTCAGCATTAAGAAGTGTTTGGCGCAGTCATTCTTAACATTGAATTACCCTGCAAAAAGATATGCTTGACACACAGAGATAAAAAGAAAACGTAAGGGCAACGTCCGCTAAAACTCGATGCGTGCAGCAAGAAACGTTGTATTTCATCCTCTTCTCTTCGCTCTCCCACCCCCACCCCCACATTGATTATTCAGTCGTCTGTTGAACCGGCGGAGACGATTCCAAACGGAGCTGCTAGGGATATACTGCTCCCCGTAGGCGATGCTGTGTTGTGGCTTAACTAAAGGCTAAACAGTCTAGCTACTTATTCTCCCAAAAGCTGAAATGTTCCGGATGTGTATTGTGTATGCTTCTTTTTAATTTTTTTAAAAAAAAGTCTACCAGCAAATGTGATCTCCTTTTTCTCACGGAGGGATCTGGTCAGGGGCGAAATACGACTGTATTGTTATGAGTCATGTCCGCGTTGTCAGGGGATTACTGGAGAAAGATAAATCGGGGCGATGTCTTGCCTTCATTACTCAGACTTGCCTTCATCGGTTACCAGATCTTTTACGGCCTGGTGTGGGCGGACAGATTAACAGAGCGAGCGAGAGAGAGAGAGAGAGAGAGCAAACAAACGAAAATATTTTATCTGCCACCGTTCACGCCTAAAAGAAAGATGAAGAAAAGAAGAGGAAAAGATCCTATTTGACACTGGTCATGCGTAAGCCCACGCAGCACAGATCTCTTGGATTATCAGTCTTCGATAGCCAGAGAAAGGCAACAAAACTCTCCTTAGCAATCGACTTTTTAAAGTCACAGAAACTTTCTTGATAATCACTGGGTGGCGAGCGGAAAGCAGAAAACACGCAACCACACGTTTCTGCACTCCGCCGTCTGTCATCAGAAACTGTTACTTCGAGTCACTGTGGGCTGCTTATTCTTTTTTCCTTCCTCTTTCATTCGTTTGCGTTTATTTATTTTTTCTTTTGGCAGCTGAGAAACAGTTGAAGTGAAATTGCAAATTGTCGTCAGGTGACAAACCGTGCGTACACATGTTTTCTTTCTTGCCGTTGCCCTCAATGATGAGCAGGAAACCTGGATGGACCAAGTGATGCCAGAAACGGGGGGGGGGGGGGGGTAGGTGGGTGGCTGAATAGCTCTGCGGATAAAGCTGCGAACTAGCATGTGGAATGTTGCTGGCTCGAAGCCACGAGTGGCCAAGGAGCCAAGTATAGTCCAGACTTCATGGCCATCCTCCAAACATTAAACGTCTATCCGCACTGACCATCTTACTGTAACTATTGGTCTGGTGGCACTTTCCAGTGCATAAATTAGTAATGGAATTACCGTGAGGTGAGAGCGCTGCCCCTCTGAAATTACCTACATCTACCTACCTTACAGACACGAAGAATGCAAGCGACGCTAGGTAGTGACGTCAGGGGGACGGTGCACTCTGATATCTCCACCTAGCTTGGGTCACCAACCTCGCTTCTATAAAGCTTACCAAGGGTTTACCCTGGCTTGACCTTTATCTGTGTCAGTTCACAAAGCACAGCGCTAATCAGGAAAGTGGAGTTCACAATCAGAAACATGCCTGCAAGCGAAAACGTCTAATCCAAACCGTTCAGACATTGAAAAACAGAAGGGTGAGATAGGAAAAGGCTGAACAGCGGAAGCCCCGCAGCCGATGCGTTGTCAGCAGACAGCTGGCCATTTGTGACAGATCCAACAAGTCTCAGGGTTACATACACGCGCATCCAACAGGTCGTTTACGTTCTCACACACAAAGTGTCTTCTTATGCAGAGTGCAGCTGTTACAAAAGCTGTTTGTCTTGAAACCCAGCCCGACATACCGGCCGGTCGTTAGACCCCTCCACCTCAGACCCTCCAGGGATACACTCACAGACTGCTCTCCTGGCGTGTTTTCTTTTCTCTTTGTCGACGTCAAAACGTCATATCCACGCTGTGAAACGCTCACACGCTGGAGTACGTCACTAATGGGGGGAAAAGGCAATATTCTCCAAAGACATCTGCAGTCGTGGGTGAAGCCCAGTAACTAACGAGGCCTCAAGTCCAGCACAGAGAATAGAATAAGAGCAGGCTGCTATAAGGCAAAGAGCTGAAAACGATTTGACGATTTATATCAGTAGAGAGAGAGAGAGAGGGGGGGGTGGGAGAGAGAAACAGAGAGCGTTACCGAGTCTGGCTTTGGCCGAGGGCTAGCTGTTGTGGTCGTGCAACGGGAGGCGAGCTATTGATTGTACGTTTCAGCGACTGGCAGACGCAGAGACCTGCAGGCCGTGTACATGTACACAGCAGAGCCCGAGCCGGCGTGGAGGGTTCTGGGCTTGGGAAGGACAGCTGGATGCACATTACCGGCTCTCTTCTCCTTTCTTGCGTTTTGAAGATGAGACCGCAGCATTGGCTTCGAACAGACGGTGTCTAGAGGACGGCGCGACAACAGTGGGGTTCGCCTGACCGTTCGTCTTACAGCAGATCGAAAGCCACTGCTATTGTGTGAGTACTGCTACGATTGTTTGCTTGGCTGTCGTCGGCTTGATGGTGTGATGTAACGCAATCGATGGTTCTTGACAGCCAGAAGTCTTACTGCTTACACCTTATAGAAACTTTCGACAGGCTTGGAATGGAGAGGGGGAGAAAGAAATAGAGAGAGAGAAAGTCATGGAGGGAGAGGTAGTTTCTTTAACACATTTCACCAGACAACTTAAAACCACTATTCCTTCAAGGTAGCATCAATCTATGTCTTTGAAAGATCATACCACGCCGGCCTGCCGAGACTTTGGAATAGCACCCAACCGTTTACAAGTTACGTGATGTAGCATTGTCAGTTTGAGACCATCCACAATCATCTCCAGACGAGTGTTTCGGGCAAAGCAGTCGATTACATTTCTTCAACAATTTTAGTTCGAACGCAAGACGATGAGGATTTATGTATGTATTATTTAACTTTGTTTGGTTTTTGAACGGGTTTTCAACAAAACTTTGCAGAAAGCCTAGGAAACTAAAGGCAAGGAAAGGTGGATGAGGAAGTGCCTCAGACCAGCTTTGATGCTGCAAATGAAAAAAAAAAAAATCCCCGAAATATTGCAGTCGCGGCGCCCATTGACCAAGGGAGGGTTGTGTGTGTGTGTGTGGGGGGGGGGGGGATATGGGCAAACCAAGACAGCCAACTTAAAGAAAAAAAAGGACTCGGCGATATCAGGGGAGTTAATCGAGGTGTTTACGAAGGTTTTCACCCCAGAACTAAATTCCTGGGTGAAAACTAGGCTGTCAGCTCGAGTCGTGGTTCGCTGCGCAGATCGCCATGTTTGTGCCTAGATAACTGGTTGCTGCTGTTGACGCGTATCGTGAATGCCATGGCAACCTCTCTTCTCTTTGATTTTTCTGGTTTGCTGGACTTAACGCTCGCCTTTACGACAACAAAGCGAGTTAACGATTTTTGTGTCTAAAATGATCTGAGGGCAAGACTTTGTCCACAAAACCGTTGCATTTGTACTGTATATGTCGGTTCCTACCCACCCACCCATACGTACACCACCAGCACCCAATTCATCTTCTCCGATTGCAAGTCAGCATTTTTCTCCTAATAACAGCACTGCACGAACACTCGATTATATATTTCTTCTTTATTTCAAAGCAGTTATGCAATTCTTTTCTGATCAACTTCAAGTGGACTGATTACATGTTGACAATACATCCCTTAAAATGAAAGCGTTTTTTCGCCTACTGGTAATTTTCAACAAGACATTTTATACGTACAACTTGTTGTTTTCACCGCAAACTACCAACATTTCATGCAAGCGAAGGGGCCAGTGGGTAGGTCAGTGCTGCAGCTCTTTCCTCTGGACGTGCATATAAGTACATCAGTCAGTAAGTCAGTCACACGCCGAAAGAACATATCTGGATATAAATACTTCAATGAATGCTTATGTCCACTACATTCTTTCTTGTAGGTTCCATGGATCGCCAGTGCGCTTGCTTCGAACACTGACTTCAATGAAGCCTCTGACTAAAAAGAAACTTTTTTTGAGTGATGATGTCTTCTGACACACTACCTTCACAAAAAATGGACAAGGCTTAAACAGAGATTTCAGACAAAGGTCGAGTGAGCGAACATATTTACGAGATGGGTACCGAAGTAACAATGTTGTGCAGACTGCAGCTCTTCATGCAGCACTAGGGATATTGCATCCGAGTCATCTGCAAGAACGCCTCGTCCAATCCCGTCATGGGTAACAAAACGTCACAGCTGCTGGCAAGCGGCAGGAGCGCGCAGGATCCAGCTGTGTGCGTGCGGCCGATGCCTCACATCGAGGCTCCGTACACGGGACCGTGGGCAGAATACCAGTTCGTCGACGTCAGCGTCCCCGTGGACAGTGACGTCAAATTCAGCTTTACTGACGTCACCATGGTGTCGACGAGGACAGAGAGTTTTCTGCCTTCATTGTCAACTGTGTACTCACAGGGATATCGGCTGGTGACCTTCTGTCGTCTGCAGGGCTCTTATCCGCAGAAACGCCCGTTTGCACCAGGGGCCACCCTGCGGTATCAAGGTATTTTGTGCAGGTATGATATGATGGTGTTGTTCAGGTGCGTATTCGTGACCAGTAGTTAAGCCTAAACCGATTGCGATCACGTGACAAATCATCAGCTAGCGACTTTGTTGGCCAATGGAAACGATGGCTTGCCGCGATCGGTGTAGGCTCAACCAAAAGCCATGAATACGGCTCCACGTCGACTTGTTACCGAGCGCCCAGGTAAAGAGGAAACTAAACGTTTATCTGCTGCTTGTTTGAAACCATAATTTTATCACTGTCTCGGGCTGAACGTACTGCCGATAGATGCGGCGTGAAGGCTATCACTTCATTTGGTTGTTTAATGTTTAAAATCAAGTGAGAAACTAAGGCCATCACATGACGGGGGGAGGAGGGAAGATGAAAGGGAAGGAAGCCTGCATTCTTTGGGCAAACCGCCTGGACTATCGTGTAATGCTGTAAGGGGAGAATCTCATACGTGCGTTCCAGTGTGTTAGTTTTCGTATCCACTGTTGTTGCATGCTTTTGTACGTGCGTGCGTGTATGTGGAGGTGGTCAGAGGGTGGAGCACCCTTATTCTTTCCAGACTATACGCTTCATTACAAGAGTAGATTATGATTTATTTTGTGAGAAAGATCGGAAGAGTGACATGGAAGATCTTAACGAGAAACATTTTAAAGCCGTCTTTCCAATGCTACAGAGCTAGCGCTTAAAGGTCGACTAAAGAAAGATTTTAAGAATAAGGTTTTATCGAGAACTTGGCGTACGTCAGGTAAGAAATTAACCTTCGTGACTAGGCGGTCACAAGCGCCTAATAATAGAGGAATTCCTGTGAAAAGGAGTGGAAGGGAAATCTCATCTTACTGTTAAACTTATGGGCTCCATAGAGTTTGTACCTCCTGTTCATACGTAAAAGTGCAAGTAAAAGTTTGAGGGCGAACGGGCCTTATGAGCGTCCTTACAACCGGAAGTGCAGATACGAGCGCTCATGCAGCCCAAGTCAAGGGTTTGGTTGTGTGCTTTTTTGGCTGGTTGGTTGCTGCTTAATTAACGTCCCACTACAAACTCCATATCAGGACGGTGCTGCTTAGACAAGTTTACGTGCTGCCACGCACACATGGGATTGTTTTCGCAACACACGCTTCAGTCCCACACAGTCACATTATTCTGACACCGGGCCAACCAGTCCTAGTACTGTACCTTATAGTGCCAGGTGCATGGCAGGGGAGCTAATAGACTGCCAATGTTTAAGTCTTTAAGACCTGGCCGGGGCGCTAACCACTGACCTCCCGCCTCAGAAACGAACAGTTTAACTAGACCACCGAGGGGGTCGTAAGCTTTTTTTGGGCAGTGTGTACAAACAGTAAATAACAAATGATGACATCCTAATGTAGGGCTTTATGTGTGGTAAACGCTGTTCAGTCGAGCCGAAGGATGTATTGATGCCATGCTTTAATAGCGATGTGGGCTTATTGATTCGATGTCGTCTCTGCAATCTATCATTGTGCCGTCTCCCCCGTCTTACTCCGTGTCCCCTCGCTATTTCCTTCCACTCCCCACCTCCTTTCAACCCTAGGTTTTCGCCCTTTCCTTCCTTCCCCTCTTTTACCTTGTCTGTCTGTGGGCGAGTGAGTGCGTTCATGGCTTCGTGGGTGCGTGCGTGCGTGCGTGCGTGCGTGCGTGAGTGAGTGAGTGAGTGAGTGAGTGAGTGAGTGAGTGAGTGAGTGAGTGAGTGAGTGAGTGAGTGAGTGAGTGCTGACATTTATCTATTTCAGAACCTCTTTTCTTTTTCACGTTTCAAGGCTGAATCAAGTATTAAATCTTAAACTGTTCAAGCATTCTCCTCAAAATCTTATTCACATCTTTCCAATAATGTTTTCTGTGGTGTCCTGTACATTCTCTGAGAAAAACGCGGAAGCTGATTAAAAAAGTAGAAGCGAACGTGAAGAGCTGAAAGTTGGAGTCAGGGATCACCCGAGAGCCGATGGATCTGCGGTGGCCCATGGTGTTAGCCGCAAGTTGTCAACAGAACACGCAAAGTGTCGGGGA
This sequence comes from Lanistes nyassanus, assembly GCA_004794575.1. Taxonomy (NCBI): domain Eukaryota; kingdom Metazoa; phylum Mollusca; class Gastropoda; order Architaenioglossa; family Ampullariidae; genus Lanistes; species Lanistes nyassanus. The sequence continues at coordinate 92,265 of SMGT01009056.1, read as the reverse complement.
AAGTAATTTAAAAAACAGAAGACAGCAGAGGCTAGTAAAGTCTGAGAAACTTTGAAAAGAAGAGGGGGGGGGGTGGTTAACATGAAGTGGAGAATTGAGGGCAGGACGGCTCTACTTCCCGATTGATTCAGTGAGAAATTTATCTGTCTCCCTGTCCTTCTCGTGTCGGCTGTGGATGCTTCACTAAGCTGGTGAGAGCGCCGGATCTTTTTACGCGAGACTAGATCGAACTGCAGCGACAATCTATTTCAATGGCGGGGGCGGGGTGCTGACTAGGCGTGGGTAGAAAGACGGGAGAGGGAGAATTTGGAAGTGGAGAAATTCTGGGCACAGCGCTCTCAGAGAGTGAGAAAAATAGACGAGGCCGGAGATGGAGAGGGGTGGGAGTGAGGTGGAAAATCTGGTTGTGAGTGCAGACAGTGACAATGGCTAAACAAAGTGTTTTGGTTTATAATGTCGAGATAATTAATCAGGTGTGATGAAAAGCGTATTATTAATTTCTTCTCTCCTGCTCTTTGTCCCCTTTCCTTTTTCTTTTAAAGGGGCCTCGATAGCTCATGCAATAGGCCATCGCACTTGCGCATGAAAGTTGCGGGTTCTAATCCAGGAATGGCCTAGGATTATATCCTGTGGTCAAACATTGTGCGGACTCTATGAACATGACGCCGTCTCTCCACACTGACTGTCTTGCTGCAGGTATCTGTTTGTTGGATGCATAGCTTGGTAGCAGGGCCCATTCCTGCCGTGATATGGCCTAAGATGCTAGAACGGGGTTAAATTTAAAAAAGCAACGACAACAAAGGCCCCTATCCTCTTTCTATTTTTTCCTTCTTCCTTATCTCTTCTTCTACTACTCTTCCTCTTCATTCAGACAGCCAGTATCTTTGTTCGCACATGCGCAGAAGCCAGCCTGGTTGCTGCGTGGATACCACGCGCGCACTGGCCACAGCCGATGACCACCAGGCGGAAGAAAGGTTAATGACTCACACTGGAGATGCTCGCCTGCTCTGGCATTTTGCGTATGGCTGCCGGCCTTCATTAACTGCCGCACAGCGCGCTCGGCGTCTGGTGCTGATGGCAGCTCCAAGCAGGCGGCACTTTCTTGGTCGGTGCCTTGCCTGCGGCTTTCGCTTCCCGTCTCTTACACTCTCACCCTCCATCCACACCCCGCTGTTCAGTATTCATCCGCTTTTGAATTCTAATCAGCTGTAATAATTTTCTGTTCATCTCGCTGCCAGAACGCTTGTCCGCTAATTTGTAAATGGACGTTATCCGATGAGACAAGAGTCTCAGACGGTGTGAGTGTCTATAATACCTCTATAGATCTAGGCCTTTTGCTGTCACTAATCCCAGAAACGTGGTCCTTTTGGTTCAGCCTTCGCCATTGTGGTAATGCCGTCAGGTGCTATGTCTCCTGAGGTCTGGCACCCATTGGCACGTGCAGACAGGGTAATTACTACAGATTTCAGCAATACATTGTTGCAGACTTTCACGTCTGCCTGCGCTGGTTGCAGGTACATTCTATCTGTACGCATGCCATTCCAGACAGCCTGTTAGAGAGCTTGAGGAGCTGAAGAGATGGCGTGAAAGATTAGCAAAACATTTACGAGCCCCCCAAAAAGTGCGATTTTGCTGTACAATTTCCTTTGTAGTGCATCTAAGCACATACGTGTGATTAAGAAATACCTTAATGAGTCCAGTGGAAACTGGACATGCAACATTCTTATTTAAACGGATCTTGTTTGTAACAAGTGTGTTTAAATGTAGTATGCAGTACATTCCATGTATTTTCAGATCTGTCTAGTCATTCTGTGCGGTAAAACACATGAAACAAATGACAGGAAGAAAATAAATTGTGACTACAGATCCCTGAGGAGAAAGTATGCCCTTACCATGTGTGGCCATGCACGCGTGTTTGCCTGTGTGCACGCGTGCGCACGTGCAAGGGGTGTTTGGGCACTTATTTTCAATGCTGCTTTATGCTTCGTGGAAAACACGTTCAAGCTATCGAAAGTTTGAACTTTAAAATGTGACCATTCCTTCACTCACAAAATAAATAAATAAATAATCGTATTTCTGTACACGAATAACGTTGACGCTCTTAGGATCGGACAATGCGATCGAACTGAATTAGGTTTTCCTTAAGCTCATTTCGACGTCGAAGCTAATGCTGTGGATCCTGGTCGACTCGTCTTGAACAGGAGACAGACAAAACTCGTTGCTGCGTTCACTATAACCTCCACCCTCCACTAGACGTTAATGGCACTCGCGTGTAACCCGGCCATTCTAAGATAGTGCAGGGTGAGTTACTTCTAAAGAGAACTGATGTTCAGAGTCACTGTCTGGCTAGAATTTAAATCGGGAACAGTAGAGATGGTCGGGCGAAGTCGAGATGGCTAGGAAAACCGAATTCACGATCCACGGTAAAGGCGTTCGGCGGACTGGCTGGCCACGGGTTGCATAAGAGTTCATGCCTGCCCTTAAGATCAGGAAAGCGAATGGTAGGATCCTCTCGCACTGTATTTTCTGCGGGATGTTTTACGTGTATAGAGGAGATACACGCCCATGGAACCCAGCCGATGATGTTTAAAAAATACAGATACAGAAGAAGACTTGCTTAAATCTAGGGGTATCAGCCACAGGTTAAAAATGACAGCCGAGTTCTAAAACTATACCTCAGACTCTACGGTCAATGATTTCCTTTTTTCTTCCTTTTCATCAAAAATGTCTTTAAAAGGGCATACGTGAACAAATAGGGCCTATAGTCAATACAAGGCAAATACAAGCAACAGAGGAATACAGAATATTAGGAACCATATTTAATCGAAGGTAAAAAAAAATCCAATCGAACTGGAATTGGAAATGCCAGAAGGTGATTTTCAGCATCTATTTTGATGTAAATGCCAAGCACAATCCATAGCGTGGTTCCAGAAAAGAATATGCTTCAGTTTGTCAGTCTCATCACAGTTACGACTTGTAGAATGACGTCTCTTCATTCGCTCTCTCCCCTCCCTCCCTCCCTCTGACCCAGCGGGAAACGCAATGACGTGGCTCCTCAAACTCGATTTTCGCCAGACCGCAGTGGAAATGAGGGCAGAGTAATTTAGTGTCTGGTGTCAAAACAGTCTTGACCTTAAGCCCCCAGCGACTTTCCAGGAGAGGGTGAATATGGAGGCAGTCTGTCTAAAGGTATTCTTGTCACCGGATATCAGGGGAAAGCTGAAAGATTATCTCGGCTGTCACTTGACGTGACCTACAACATTTTTGTGTTATGTAGGAAGACATTTAATGGAATGCTATGGATGTCACGAGGTAGGCATGTTGAACTCTGCAGGCTGATGGATGAGCGTTGTGAAAGCTCTCAAACAGATTGCTTCGTTGTAAGGCGTTAATTTTCAAACCAATCATATGATCCTGTCATTGCAAACTGTGTAAAGATTCTAGAACGAAGGGGAAAGAGAATGGCGGATGAAATCAACACAAAGACTGGCGACGGCGGTTCGATGCAGTGATGACTACCAGCCCGAGATTTTAGAATAGCATGCAGTTTATGAGATATTGTAACTCTGCTTCACCCCGCCGGTAGTTTTACTGACAGCAAACCGGAATTTAATCTTCGAAATGCGTGCGGGTTTCGCGCCAAGGTCTCTCGAAGAGAGGTTTTTCTCCTTTATTTCCCATCGGATCACGACAGTAGCACCTGTAGTTCTGAAGACCATTGTTGGCAGCCTGTAGGCCTAGACTCGGCGACTGCCACTGTCACGTGACCAATCAGGTTATTTCCTGTAGGATTCGAGAATTAAATGAAATTCTTCGTGTCAATACGAGTGTTGTTGAACACTGTGTTGAACATGTAGAGAACACTGGTGTCCGAGGTCTACTTGGACGAAAACGTCCTGAGGGTAGAGCGGTCAGTGAACAAGCGATATAAGCGTGTGTGTTGGGGGGGAGGTAGCTAGGATTTATTGAAAGGTCTGCTAAGACAGAAAGGATGGGGTATGATGAGGCTTTTGTACCTTTTAAAACTATTTTTTGAAAACATGAATAGTTTCTGAGAAATAATACAGTTTTATTCCTAAAGCCAATTTAATTTTTTTAATATGCCTAGCTTGTGACAGTTGAGAATTTTCACTGGTCACAGAATTATCGAAGTAAAGGCGCAGGAGGAGAAAGTTCTTAAAAGGAAAGTGTTCACGTCGATACAGGGGTGTGATCATACCCCCTCCGTCTGTTCGCTGGGAAGGTCTGTTCGCGACACTGCAAGATGTGTGTCTAAATAGCCAGCAGAAACAGTATATTTTTGATTAGGGAAATGCGCGAACAGACGTTTCGTGAAAGCGTCCCACTGCAGGTGTGCTTGTCTGTCACAGTAGGACCTGTCGGGATCAGGACATGTCCTCCTATGAGTCTCTTTATCGCAGTCTGTTAACGAGGAACACGTTTTACACCGATCAGTGAGATGTAAGATCATAGATTTGTCCAGATAGAGTTGTAAGATCACACATATTCTTTCCACCTCAATTTCGTCGGTGGGTTGGTAATTTCTGTCAGCTTCAGAATTTAAGGGCCATATTATGATAACACGGGGGAAACAAATAGGACCTATCCGTCAGATTCTGTACATACCGTAACATTACTGACATATTTTCTAATATCTAAGAGGGACTTCAACTTTTATCCACCATTGAGCTTAAAGAAGAATTTCCTAAAATAAATGACAATTTTTGTGAGTGTAGGGGACCATATAAAAATTGATTAATCCATAAGATTAGATAATGAGACTTTAATATGTTTCTTCTCTTTATACTGACCTAAAAGTTCATGTTTTATTCATGTCATATACCTTTTCTTTCACTTTATACCTTAATATTTTATATATCAGTATATTAACTGTGTGTTTATGTAGAAATAAACTTTTTTAAAAAATTAAGAAAAGAAGAAAAATGAACAAATAACATTATCGGATGAGTATTTTATTTTATCTAAACTGGAAAATCGTGTATCCGCCAATTAGATATGAGGGTGACCCTGGTAACGAGGGCTGGAAAGTGGATGTAACAAAGTCTGCGCTGCACGTCCAGCACATAACACCCGGCGTGGTGGCAACGGACGCAGGGCCCGGCACACAACACGTCCAGCAAGTGATCTCCAACATTGTCCACACTGGGGGACGACTCTTGACGGTCCAGTGGTCAGGGGAATCTGTCCAGTCTAACCCTGACACCCGTAAGTGGTTCCAGTTTGCCTCTTATTGTGTAGAATGGTTTCTGTATTTGAAAAAAAGGTTGGGTGATTGTCTAATCTAGAGGAGTAAAACTGTGCCAGTCAGGCTCTTCTGGTGAAACAAAGTAAAATTTTATTTTGCTTACAATCCAATGTTACCTCATTCTGGTCAGGATTCTCGGTTGAAAACTGTCAATTGAAACAACAATAACAACTACATGTATCCAACCAGTATCGTTCATATCAATATAAACAGACTCTTGTTCACTTTTTCGCAAAATATATGAGAATGACAAAAAAGCTGATTGATGTCAACAAAATGAATGCTAGGCGTTAATAAAACTTAGAAACCTTAATGTCAATGGGAAAACTGAAAGAAAGTTAATACTGTTCTAATAAGTACATTTACAATTAACTTTTAGCAACTGGCGTTACAATTTCCTATTACAAAGCAAAAAATTGAGTAAACAGTGATAAATATAACAGCCTTATAATAAACAATATAAGCTTGAGAATTATTTGACTTTCTATAATTGCCTCACAGCTAAAGTAAGATTTATAATGGGAAAGAAACGAAGTGCTAAATAATAATGAAAAAACATTATTAAACATCGAACAGAGATTATTTCTAAGCTATAAAGTAGGAAGTACTGCAGTGCATTTTCATATTTTCATGCATTTCTCAATATAATCCAGATAATAAGCTTTTCGGTTTCCGTTGCACTTATCTGGAGTGGTTATTTGTCTGTGTAAAGGAAAGAACTGCCTGCATGTTACATAAGTTTACAGAAACTGTCTTCTCAATGTGAAATGCATGTAGTAGTTATTTATAGTTCGGGCTTCTGTCAGTAAACTATTGCCCCTTACGCACAGAATGAGGTTATTTGATTCCGGGATGATGCTAGTGTGATGAGATGGATGTCTTCGTGCCACAAATCCTCCAAACCACAGACTGCAGGACAGGCTAGATGCATCCAAACTAGATGCCATGCGAGGCATCTAGTCTAAAATCGGTTAGTGATAGTCGAGAATCTGATCTTCTGATAGTCGACCACCTGTCTGAAATTGTCGACAAATAGTCGACCGACAGACCGAAACTGTCGGCGGATACTCGACCGAGTGTCTCAAACTGTCGGTGGATGGTCGACCCACGATATTCAACTCTCGATAATAGTAGACCGACGATTTCCGACTCTGGGCCGACATCAGCTCTCGGGGCGGTTTATTTAGAGCTCCTAGTGACAGCGGTACAAAGGGCAGAGTTGTTTCCCTTAGGAGTCTGGAAGCTGGTTTCTCGATGCCGTTTATGCTGCCAGACCCTTTTTCCGGAAGGCACCGGGCTCCCTCTAGCAACCAGAGTCAATCAAATGTCAGCTGTGGTCCTATTTTCTCTGGCGTCCAGTGACAGACGACCAGAACCCAAGATGGCGAAGAAGTGCACTCGAGGCGCCCGACTGTTGGGCGGGACATCTAATCGATGCCCGGGCGATTGGGAATCTCACTTTAGAGTGAACGATTTTTATGCGAATTAATTAACTGTGAAAAGCTGGGTGTACATAGCAGATATGTTGAAAAAAGGTGTAATCTTTATCTTACCTCTTTTTTGCTGTTCCGTGTTCTCTCTGCCCCCTTCTTGTGTCGGGTTCCCCCCCCCCCCCAATAGTCTTGCCATCGCTTGAAAGGAATTCAGTACTCAACAGTCAGATGGCCTTCCGGCGTAGTGTCGAAACCAGCTGTGGCTGTGATAAACCTCGATGGAAAATTGTTGCTGTTTCTTTTTAAACTAGGGAAAAGCGACGTGCTATTACAGAAAATTGTCCTTTCTCCCATGAAGATTGGTTTATTGATTCATAAATACATAATTCACTAAAGCCAGAACAATGAAAGGCAAATGGCAGGAGGAGGCCAGATTTCTTTCTTTGCAGGTAGTGGAGGGGATTTGTCTGGCGTCTTCCTCCCAATCGCTTCTTCAGTTCTAAAGTAAGAGACGGGGATACGTCCTCTCCTCTCCCACATATATATTTCCCGCTTTCAAGGATAATCTTCTGGCAACGAAAGGAAATATACGAAAAACGTTCGTTCGAAAAAAGCGCTATCCTTCTGTGAGCTCGCGTTATAACATCACTTGCAGAATCAGCAGTCAAGATCCGTATTCCCGTATTCCTATAATAACGCGTCGTCAAGCAGATGTAAATGCGACTGCATCATTTACGCACTTTATGAGATCTGTAGCCAGCGAACGTGAAATTGAGACAAGCAATGCGGCGAGTGGCGGCAGAAATATGAGTGAGTAGAGTTTATCTAAAAGGTAGTTATGCTGCAGGTCTCCGTCACACAATCATTATAACTGGCGATGAACTTTGTGTCCTAGAAATTCATGCAAATGGAATCTGGGATTTATACCAAAAACGGCGACCCTTTTAACATTGCTTTTAAAAAAATTCTTTGCAAGCTAACGTGTGTGACAGTTATACACCATCGATCACCAGCTGTGAGCTGTGTAGAAAAATATTGTTGGGTTGCACCATGTAGCCAACAGATAGCCAATTAATGGAAAGCATATTACATTGACTGTATGAAATGGGCAAGTTTCCGATAGTTTTTTTCCCTAGGTTTTCAGTCTATTGGCAGACACGATGTTGCATTCTGGGAACTTGCTTTCCGACCTGTCGAAGATAGTAAATGTCATAAGGCGAGTTGGACTCAAAATGCCTTGGGAAAACCTGACACTTTTATTTGCTGTTTTGTGTTTTCTTCTTGAAGCCTTGGGCGTGGACATGTTCTTTGAGTTTCCGGAGAAGCCACTGCCCGAGAGGTCCATCTACCAGCTGGTGACGGCCCCTGCTCACCTGGTCCGGCGGTCCATCCTGACCTCCAAAGGTCACCTGACCTGCGACTGGGTGGGTATACTGACACGGCACCTGGCTCGCGGCTGGCGCCTTGTGGACATTTTCTGCGAGGCGCCCGCCTGTTCCATGCCCGTGGCCTTGTCGCCCACACACAGCAAGCTGCAGACTGTCTGGTTCTTCGAGAAGCCGGAAGCAAGGGCCAGAGACGACTCTCCAGTGTATGAAGGCACGATTGTGGAGCACTGGATCGACACAGCGCCCTCTACAGCCGGAAGCGATTGTTCTGCGGGGATTGCCGGAGTCGTCGGCCGGCGCGGGGGCGGGAACAGCTGCGGCGGGAGCGGGAAGAAGGTGGGCAGAAAACTGCAGCTGGCGCCGAGCGTGCGCAAACGAGACCACGAGGAGGCAGGAAGAGGAAGTGACGCAAAACTAAACAGGGCCGTGAAGGACAGCGGAGAGGCTTCACATGCGGCCGCCACGTCTGCCGCCAAGCTGCATGATCCGAGCGACGCATCCGACGGACAGGCTGACAGAGGGACCAGCAGGAACAAGAAGATTAACAGCGCTGCTTCCGGAGGGGAGAGCACTCGGCCTGCACACGCACGCAGGTCCACTGGAGGGGCTGCTGGGTGGGAGGGGATCATACGGTCGATGGGGGAGAAGGGCTGGGAGCTGGCCTGCATCGTGAACACCATGGACACACAGAATCTGAACAAACGCGCAGTGGTCAAGGTCCTGCTGGTCTTCCAGCGGCGGCTGTCGCTCAGCTTGTGCCTCCCTGTCTGCCGTAGGATGAGTGACGGGATAACTCTTAGGTAACTAAAGTTGTCACAGTGAGTGTCCGTCCGTCCGTCCGTCTGTCCGTCACTCCGTCTGTCTGCCTGCCTGCCATTTTGGTCTATTTTTGCCTGTTTTTCTGTCTGTCCGTCTGTCTATCTACTTATTATCTGCACCTGCTTGCCTGACTGCCTGATTGCCCCTGTTTCCATCCTGTTTCTCATCCTTCCTAGTTTACTCTGTAATTCTTTCTCTTTTCTTTTTCCCTTCCTTCCTTTTATAAATCTCTGTATTGATTTGTCGATCACCAGTTAGCTACAAACTGGTTCAGACATATGGAACAAATCATCTTCAGCGCGCTTGTCAACGGTGAAGTCAAAAAAATATAAAAACAGCTGATGACCGATATGGAGAAATGGTCTGGACAGCACGCTTCTTTATTTCCTCGTGCACAGCAGTAATCGCTTTGGGTTACTCAGGCTACTGTACCTGTAGTTATCATCAACTCATCATCACCATCACCATCATCATCGTCATCATCCTCATCGGTCCCGGACAACTCATCAGAACGTGTTGCAGGGCCGACACTCCGGCTTCAACTGCCATCATCTGCGACCTGCCGACCCTGACAGGTGAGACGGCCTCACACCTGAACCCCAGTCTGGCGGTAAGGCTACCCATCAGCCGCTCAGGCAGCAGGGACGGCGGGGACGACTTCAACCCCACCGACGGCGATGACGACATTCCGTCCACCATCGGCGGCTCCTGCAGCAGAACGCACTCCACAACCGAGCTGTCCGTGCAGGAGAATGCAGTGCTGGAGTCCCGGGGCTCGGTCAGACGGCGCGAGGGGGATCCAGCGACATCCGCAGCAGCCTCGGGATCATTTCTGGAGCCCAAGCGCTCGCTGGCCAGGGACGACGAGAGAGCGGCGTTCAGCAACAGGGCGGCGTCATGCAAAAACAGCTTGTGCCCGAGAGTTACCGCCGAGGTGCACAACTCCTGTGACATGCGCGCTGCCTCGAACGATGATGGTCCTCTTCAGAATGCAGGTCGCGACCCGGACGAACCTGCGGAGACTTCATCTGCATTCAGCGCTGCGCAGCTGGCAACGGAAACTGTAGAGAAAATGAGGGAAATGGCAGAAAAAGAAGAGTCCTATCTGAGCCCGGAAGGACTGAAGACGGTCAGTTGCAATGCTTCCGACGATCAAAATAGCAACAGGCCTGACACGATGCCCATCGTCTGTCCTGTCCTCGCAGAGCCCACAGAAGCTGATTCTTCCATTAGTTGAGATAAAAATATTGTCCACCAGTGGACGGTAACTAAAGATGTCCACTGAGACTGATACTAAAAAGAAATCGTTGAGGTTCGAGGAATACATACCCTGCGCATTCCTGATCAATATTTTTGAGTGCTTTATAACAGCACTATGTACCCACTGTCCCTTTCCTAATCTCCCTGTCCGCATGACACTCCAGGCCCCGTATGCACGTAAACAGTACTAAATTTATTCCCGAGAGGCGGATATTTTCTGTCTCTGAAAACGCTGTTTCGGCGAACTTGGAATAAGCTGTTCGCTCCTGGGACGACCGAATAACATTATTACCGATTAAAGAGGGAAAAATAAGCTTTTCGGTTTCCGTGCATGGGAAATTCGAGGAACTTATTCCTGTCATGGCGGCTATTTTAGAATAATTAAGCTGTTGGGGTTTCTTGCATACGGGGCTAGTTCGCCAAGAAGCCGTGAAAACGTGTAGCTATGAATACGTGTGCATCTGTTACAGTGTGCATGATTATGTGTCTGCACTAGAAAGAGTCCACCCAAATCCTTTATTGGAAAAAACCTAGCAGTCTTATCGTCAAGGTAATTTATTATTAATAAAATTACTCGCATGGTGTTGATAGGAACATAATTCCTGTACTCCTGGAAACAGCTGGGCTTGCTTCCAGATGTTATAAAGTGGGACATGTAAACTGTCGGCCATGGGGTTTGCATTTTGTTTGATTTTTGCACATTTTCTCGTGGTTTAAAATAATATTTTAGGTAAACGGATTACGTTGATCTGTATGATTTACCTTTAGGTTCATGGCCACCACTTGTTATGCATTCAGATCTTTCCCTAATCAAGCTGACACCTGCACCCATTAACACTGGGTTCTATAAATATAAAAATCTGCAATGTTTTGTCCTTTTCTAAAAAAAAATAGTCAGAAAAGCTATTTCTTTTAAACGTTGACCTTACAAAGCTTGTAATTACTAAACAGTTCACTTTTAAAAACAAATTTGTCACTAAGACTTGTCAAGTGCACTAAAATTACTACTACAAGAATGGGGAACTCCAGATTTTAGTTTTATACGCAGCTCTCACAGTTTTATAAATGACATTCGAAAGAGATGGGGTGGGGTGGGGGGAGTGTTGATGGTGAAGAAAAAGAAGTCTAGAAGGTATAGCAACATCTGTTTTCCTCGCAGTGTCCTGACATTTAGTGGACCTGTCAACCCTTTTGTTACGCCGTCAGTAATTTTTCATTTCAGGATCTACAAGTAACAGCCGCTGGAGTAGACATTGTCTTCTGTTTTGGTTCGGGGAGGGGGGGGGTCGGAAAAAAAGGAATGAACAGCTGTCCCCCGCCCAACCTTCCCTTATGAATATATATGATTTTCTTTTTGCAAATCCCATTAGTGATGTCATGTTTGCTTAAACTGTCTAATGTTGCCCCTGCGGTAACATATAATCACAGACCAGCTATTGTGTTACCAGATGTGGGCCAGCCACCTATTGTTGGACATTCACAATCTCTAAACTACTGTCTTTACCGATGGGCTGTCCACAATTTATCCGCCTCTCTCATGGGGAAAGATTTATTTATCAAGTGCGAACACCGTGAACTATCAAAGACTGAAATTCTGCTGCCAACAGTCACAATTTGCTGAGTCCAACTACGGAATTGTGTCGAAAAACTTACATCAGTGCGTTTTTCTCATCTGAAGAATAAACGATTATTGATTTTCGATCAATGCCCGGAACTCAGGTGTGTACATTTCAGATAACGAAGTCAGGATATATAATTTTCTACACTGTATTGGAAGTTTGTAAATGACATTCGAAATAGATGAGCAACTGTGAGGTTATACTGTGACAGAAGGCGATAGATTTGCACGGAGATTAGAATGAGCACAATATTTAACGAGATAACAGACAAAGTAAAGTGGGCTTGCTAATATGTCCAGAATCATAACACATTGAAGATTGTATGCAAGATGGTGCTGGCCTACGAACATAAAATGCTTCCCCTATCGTGCGAACACTTGTCATTCCATGCAACTCAAGACAGCATGTATTTACAAGTCGCATGTAAAAAAAAAATTAGGCAAAAGGTACAAACACATACACATCAACAGAAGTATTACTACATACACTTCTAAACCTGCTACATGACTTTATCTCCAGTCCAAGAATATACACACTTCTCTATCAATTCTCATCACAAAAGAACCAGACAAGTTAAACTTAACTTGCACTCCCATTTACGGAGGTAACCCGAACTTAGGGCAAACCGTTCCAACAGTTTCTCTACAAATTCTCGTCATAAAAGCCCCGAGATTAGGCGACTACAGTTAATGCACTATAGCTGGACATGTGGCCTAGCGAGGTTAATAGTGGTGGGTGTAGGTATTAAATGGGGAGTATGTTCATGAAAGGAGCGTTGTCACAAAAGGGGGTGTGCCTTTATTCTTTTATTATATTGTGTTCCATAGGTTCGCTCGTCCATTGCCACAGAATTAACGTTGAGCACGTTCCTTTCTGAGCTTGCGCATACGTTTCCATAGAGACCATTACAGTAGGGTCAATCTAATTTCTGGCGTCCTCCTTTCTTGAAAGAGTGGCCTCAGAATTGTAAAGCTAACACACACAGAGTGAAGAAAGGAGAATAAATCAAGGCAAGAGGTGGTTCGCGAAAAGTTCTCGGAGAATATCTAATGGACGTCTCCTTGGATTCAGCGAAAAGGGATCTGCCGTACTTCTAGGGGTTGGAACGTCTTGGGAAATATTGCTTGTACAACTGTTCGTCTAAGACAGACCCCTTCTCTATAGTCTGACAAGAGTTTCATGTAAAAAAAAAAATTAGGCAAAAGGTACAAACACTTACACATCAACAGAAGTATTACTACATACACTTCTAAACCTGCTACATGACTTTATGGGGTTTTTTTCTACAAAAGCCTTTATAATCTGAAGTGGGTGAGAAATGATAACCACCTACTACAGCATCTATTGCAAATTCCAGCAGTTAAACTAGTACAAGAGCTCAAAATCAGCCACCTACTGACTTGATCTAGATTCTTATTACCAAGGATTCAATGGCTTTTTGTTAGTTTTCGGAAAATGTCAAATATAAGTGATGAGATTTAAAATCTATTTCACTGCGCGTAAGTTATTCGATATAGCTAAATCATTATGAGTATGTATGGTATTCTGGATAGTCTAGATTAAAACTAGTGCTGCCCCTGAAGATAAGGTTCAGGGCAAGGGGAGACCAATCACGTTGTTTTGCTGCTGCTGATCCAAGTGTCTTCCCCTGGTCTTTTCCAAGGCCTTATTCCGACAAATCTGCGTCCTTTCGCTGAGCGTGGCTGTATGTAGACTTTGCTATATATATATATAAGCACGGCTATGTTCAACGAACTAAAGCACACATGCATCTGGTTTAGAAAAGGACTAAAGGCTATGACACACACTAGACACACAGTGTAGCAAGAGTGAATGCTGCCTTAAATCATCTTCAAAAGTAGTGCTTTGAGAGACAGACCAAGGGAAAGTGAAGTGGGAGAAAGTTTGCAAAGATAACACCGTCAATAATAAATAAGTAAAAAGAAGGGGAATTTTTTCTGAAAATGTGGACGAAATGGCAGAGAAGTTTTATTCTCAGTGGGTTGAAATCTTGAAATCTTGGGTGAAAAAAACCTAGAAAAAAATGTTTTGCGAAATCACAACCTGAAGCTAGAAAGGACAGCACTCGTCAAATCTATCGCAAAGTCCCAAGTTTACTGCCATCCAAAAGGTTTCTAAAAGAATCAATGAACACCTTTCACGGATGTAAAGCAAGTTTAAAGCGGCATGGGGAAAAAAGAGAAAGAAAGAAAACAGAAAGAAGACATACAGACGGACGGACGGACAGAGACAGACAGAAGTAAAAAAAAGAACTAAGTTGCATAACAGTTTGCACCAATCTTTGACTTATCAAAACGTTGTTAGAATACTTTACTCTGTAAAGAGCACAACGTGAATTCGAAGGATAAATTACCACCGTGTACACAAGTGCAAAGAGGTTGAAAAGAACGAGGACTGAGTTAAAATGCGCCTCACAAAAGCTGTTACAGCCAGCGAGGTATAATTCTACACAGCGAAGAAATAACTAGACAAGTAAAATTTCTACTGGTACAAGGAAAAGCCGAAACATTGCAGCGTCCATTAGCCCATTCCTGGTTTTGTTATGGACACGTCGAGTTTCTTCTTTAATTACACGATTCCTCATTAAAGCCAGTCGAATGATCACATTAAGGAGGACGGAATAAGCACTGATCGATCTCTGTACAATCTTGTCTTTTATAGGTGCGTTGCAGCCTTTACAAACAGGCTATAATGGAGGCTTGAACGAGCACTCAAGCTGACTCGAGTTGTCTTCACGAGACAGTCTCGCGAAAAAATACGTTAACATTAACAACACAACAGTTTCAAGCGCAATGTCGACAAAATGTTATTAAATCACAGCTGTGGAGATAACAAACGTAAGTTTCCCAACAATTTTATGACATTTAAAGATTAAGTGAAATAAAGATAGGCTCTACTGAAATACACTAATGCAATCACACAATTCCAGTTTCGTGTTTCTCTTGCAAGATTCTAGTATAATGCATTTAGCCATATGTTATCAGCATGTACACGTCCTCAAAGAAACCTAAATGCTTAATAGAAATTGTGTTAGTTGTAACAGTTTATCTGATCTTCATAACAAAGATAAATGGAACACATCGGATGGAAACGTACCCATTTTAATGAGAACCTACACACCGTGTTGTAATACCTATTCAACTGATAATCTAATACATCAGGTAGAAATACAGAGAGAGAGAGAGAGAGAGAGAAATAGGATAAAGGAGAAAGAGAAGAGAGAAAGGAGAGAGAGAGAAAAAACGATGCTTTATCGTCAGTTTCAGGTACACTTATTTACTTTACAGAAGACATTGAAATAGAAAATAAGAATTAGGAAAGACGATTCCCCAGCACATTACAAGTCTGTTACAGGTAAAGTCCAGAAGGTTATTATTTACTAATAAGATCCACGAAGCATTACAGCAAGAATACAGCGCTGAGAAAAACACGACTAAATACGACATGAAGCAACAGCTGAAAGTGTGTGCGTTCTTTGATTTCTAAATAAAGGTGTGCCATCTATTAAAAAGTACGCAAGCGGAGGAGAGGGAAGTGTGTACTAAGTAGAATATTGTCTTCGGGTTACAAATGATAACATTTATTTACGTTTTCTCATGTCTACATGACAGTTTAGTTCTCTTTCCTCCTTGTCGAGGACAGGGCCTCCGAGAGAGTTTGTGAATCTTAGTCAGATCACCAGGGGAAACTCAAACCCTTTAAAAGGAATGAGTCTGTTTTCATAAGGGAAAAATGAACGAACAAACGAATGAATAATAAATAAATGCTTAGTATACTTTGTGGATAGTGAAGAGCTTAGCTACGGACAGTACTTTGGTTGCATGCAGGGAGTTAAGCAGGAAGTTGTAGCCAAGTACAGTGCTTGTACGGTGTTCACTCAGCTGTACACGCTGGACGTCTTGTCGAGTGAAGTCCTCATGCGCATGGTTTCTCGCGCCACTTTCGTGTGAAACATCGTTGCTTCGTTAACGTTAAAACGCACAAATGCTGCATTTTTCGAACCACTCAGTGATTCAGCTAATGAATCAAATCCAAGCTGTAAGAAATATTTCGGAAAGTTGTAAAGAAAGATATCCGTTGTTTTGTACCAACACTTTCATCTCGCTTTTTAATTCGAAGCTCAGTCGCTGACAAAGGTCTCTCGGAATCACAACAGCTATCGCGTGCTGTCGTTGCATTGAAAACTTGTGCAAACCGGAAGACGCCCTTGTGACCAAATCAAGTGCTGCTGCGTCTCTGACTCGCTTCGATGCGCAGCCGAATGGCTTCTCGGAGTTGTTCCAGGCGATTGAACACCGGTCCGGATGTCTCGGCCTTCTTTTTCCACTTGGCTGCCTTCCGCAGGTATTCCTTCAGACCTATGGCCAGTTCCCTGGATGACAAAGTGAGCAAAAGGATAGTGACGGACACGACTAGCCCTGATTACACAGCAATCATCCAACTGCTCGGCATCATTGACAGTAAGCGTGACCGGTCTGTACTCAAGCTGAAAAAATCCGGGACATAGAAATAGCAGTGCGCTGCATAAGGTTAGGTGATTGTACGTATTATTGCTGTTGTTATCTGGATCTTCTATCCCTTTCCCAGCATCGTTGTGCACTGACCATAATGTAGACCCTCACATGGGCAATTTTTCCTCTTATATTGTAATCTGATAACAGAAGGAAAGATTATAGTGCGCAAACTTCTACATACTCATAGTCTACGTGTCCATCTCCATTGAGGTCCAGTTTCCTCATCAAGATATCCATAGACCGGCTGCTGAGGGGTATGTCCACATTCTGGGAAAACGCAATTGGTAACAGAGGATTTTTTCTGTGAATTTAATTTCCGAAAGACGTTTTGTATGGGGGGAGGGGCTGGAGACAGACCGACCAATCAATATATACATGCGCAAGAACGCAGATTCGCAATCTCAAATATTCAAGCGTGCACACGCGCGCGCGCGCGCACACACACACACACACACACAGAGAGAGCAGCTGAGTTTTACGGAAGAACAGATTTATGAGAACCAACAGAGATTTTCTTGCTTAAACTAGTGAAAACGCCCGTTTGTTTTCAGACTGGGTCACACACAACAAGTGGCCTCACCAACAGTCCGTTTCTCAGCTCGTCCCTAGTGAGGGTATCGCTATTGTCTCTGTCCAGACAGTGCAGGAAGTCAATCAGCCGCAAGTTCTTCTGACGCATGAACTCGAATAGAATCGTCACCGGGTCGTCCGTGTCTAACACGACTGGGCGCGCGCCGCGTCTGACGTCATCGTGACGTAATGGGACGCCGTAAGTCACAGCCAGGGCCCGCTTCTCCTGCACCCCGCGCAGCACCGCCAGGAAGTTGTTATCGACTGCTACATCCTGCAACACACAAACGATCCACAATGTTGTAGTTGGTTTCGATGTTTTTTCACAGTCCTATGCCACGTTGGTTCTGGTAGCCAACGCCACTTCCTGCACTACAGAGGCTATGGGCAATAAAAGTGGTTAGTGTCGGCGGGTACCCTCCCCTATTGTTTCCGTCAGCCAGCGCTACGGCCTGCTCTACAGAGACATCCCTGATTCCACTGTTCTTCTCTGCAGACCTTCCGTATCACATTCTTGGCGTCTACGCAATTTTCTGGAGAACTTTATGACGAGTCTGGGAGACTAATATCTGTATACGCTGTAAGTCGTACGTACCGTGAGGTCTAGCTCTGTTAAACCGGTCACATCATCCGCCAGCATGAGCAGTATAGACAGAGCGCCCTCTGTCGTAATTGGATTAGTTCCAATCTGTAGAAGAAAAAAAACTGGCAATGCAGTTTTGAGAATGTACAGGAAACGGTGACACCTATAAGGCTGTGACATGAAGTTGAATCTTATCTAACCACGCACCCATTGCTTATAAACAAGGGATACACATGGCCTCATACCAGAACAACCTTATTATTCATTTATTCATTACTTCATTCTATTATTGATTAGTTTTAAAAATAGGAAAGAAAGAAAAAGTAAAACGAAAAATATTTT
The DNA here is from genome assembly GCA_004794575.1 of Lanistes nyassanus. Classification (NCBI taxonomy): domain Eukaryota; kingdom Metazoa; phylum Mollusca; class Gastropoda; order Architaenioglossa; family Ampullariidae; genus Lanistes; species Lanistes nyassanus. The sequence continues at coordinate 74,450 of SMGT01009056.1, read as the reverse complement.
TCGACAGATTTAACATCAAAAGACACAAGGTAGAGAACACGTTGGAAATTCGGGAACGAGGATAAAGTTTACTACTTCCCTTAGTTCAGTAGCCTCCCCTTGGGTTCTCCCTTCGCCTTCGACCTTTTCATATCCAACTAAGAGCACCCACTACATCTGTTCCACTTTGCTGCTTAACATACGTCTAAAATCTCAGTAACGCTAACGAACATTTAGTCTTCGTTGAATTGACTGTAGTCACATAGTCAGCCAGCCAGTCGGCCAGCCAGCCAGTCAGTCAGTAGTAACATTAGTCTGTGTCGCCCAGTTTAAGACGACACAGCAAACCTACCCGCAGGCAGCGGAGAGTTGTGTTGCTGCTTAGTCCGTTCAAAAGCCGACGACAGGCCGCGCCATTGATTCTGTTGGCGCTGACGTCGAGCTCCACCAGGCTCCTGTTGCGCGTGAGCGCCTTGCCCAGTTCGTTGCAGCCCTCCATGGCCACACCATTCCAGGCCAGGAACAGGCGGGTCAGTCCCTCGTTTGTCTGACCACACAGAAAGTTCGCGATCTACTTCTGACGACACAGAGCAAATGAGGATTTCGACTCTAGGTCTTATGACATCGATCGGACTATGATCAAATTAATCTAATGACGGGGGAAAGGTGCGAGCTAACTCTCGATGTTTGGTGTGACGACACAGACCAAGCCAAGGTCTACATGGCGACTAGTGTACTGTCAGATATGAATATGTAAGCTGAGAAAAGGGAAAGGAGAGAGTGAAGAAAGGGAAGGTGAGGACGGAGAAATAAGACAGGCGATGGGGACAGAGAGAAAAATAGGAAGGAGAAATAAGGGAATGGCTGGGAAGATAGAGAGAAAGGAAAGAGAAAATGAAAGGCGGGAAAGAGAAATGAGACGGGTGGAGAATCGAAGGACGGAGGGAGAGAGGTTTATCTTCTTTCATTTGTTTTGCATACCGCTAGTCCCTGACAGAATGAAATGGCGCCTTGGAGCCGTAAGTGATTCCAGCTTAAATCCAAGATGCGTAGCGTGGAATTGACGCCTGCAAAAGATCAGATTTGTTTGATGGCTCATTGAATTATTTACAAAAGAATCGGGTTTCACAGACATGCCACCGGCAATCATGCTTCTTGATGATCTAATCAGTCGCGGCGACGCCAACTTCAGAACGAGGCAGTACGGCAAGTCGATCCTTATCTAAACACGGAACAAAGACACCAACTTATTTGACTGGCTGAAACAGTTCTTGTTTGTCTTTCGCATCGCTGCGCGCGCTTTCCCTCCACTGCAAATGTCTACTGCGTGCTTTTCTCTGGGGACTCGAAGGAAGAAGAGTGAATATCTGTCGCATTATTTGAGGAGCTGGTAGTCAAAGAACATTGTTTTCATTGTTTGTTCCCGTTATTGAAGGGGTCAGTGTCTGGTACCAGACGGGGACGGGGGAAGGGTGGAAGAGACAGCACTCCAAAATCATCAATTAAAGGCGTCATTCACACAGAAATCAGGCCGAAGTAGCGCCTAACAGTACTTCTCTAAGGATGATTATGGAGAGGCAGCTCACTCTAGTTTTCTGTGTGTGTGGTCTTATTAAGACTACTCAGACGATTAAAGCTGTGTAAAACAAACAAAACGAGTCCTACGTCGGTCGGTCGGTCGGTCGGTCGGTCGGTCGGTCGGTTTTAGTGGAAGAGCAGGTGCTTTTGCGTAAGTAGACTGATGCTTGCTTGCTTGCTTGCTCGCTCGCTTGTTTGCCTGACCGACCGACCGACCGACCGACCGACCGACCGACCGACCGACCGACCGACCGACCGACCGACCGACCGACCGACCGACCGACCGACCGACCGACCGACCGACCGACCGACCGGTGGGTGGGCTGGTTGGTTGGTTGGTTGGCTGGTTGGTTGGTTGGCATTGCCGTAGTATGTAACTTACTGAGCGCTTCTCCTAGAAGAATTCCTCCTTCCATGCACAGATGATTGTGGCTGAGGTTTAATTCTCGTAGAGTTTTGTTCCGCTGGCCAAGAAACAGTCCAAGAACAAACCTTCACAAAACGGCCAGTGCAATTTAAAACCTTATTTTTTGTCATGCCGTGGACAGAGACACTAACTGCAGTCTCTTGGGAAATATGTCATAAAATACGCTGCGGCTGCTTATTATATACAGAGACAGTGTACCTTGTCTGGATGAAGGAAATGAAAATGTTCCCCCAAGATGAGCTTGCGTAGCGCGTTCAGACGCTAATATTGGTTTATGTATTTTAGATTCGTCTATGAAGACCACTTACACTTTTCAAAGACTTAAAGGTTTAGACACAAGCATGGAAATGTCAGGAAACAAAGCGATGTCAAATATCGTACAATATAGGTATCCGTATAAATGTTTAGCCAACTCAATCGTAACCCGATTTTTCGTAGTGTACCTGTGTATCACAAATTTTTCCAAGAGACAGCTGTACTTAAAATGCAAACTTTATATGATTGCTTACCTTTAGCATTTCGAAGAAATGTATTGCATCCTTATCTTGTATATTGTTACCTGTTGAAAAAAGACGTACTCGAGATTTTGAAATGCTTTGTTGATACAAAGCCTTTGATCAGCGAGGCCATTAAAATATATTTGTACAAAGGTATCACTGTACGATGCCCCAAACCAACATAAAAATAAGACAAAATCATCGAGATGAGCCTTTGAAAGCGGGTTAGGCGCTTGCAGCACTTTATTGATTCAAAGAAATGCTCCCCTGGAGAATTGCGTTCCTTGATATGTTTTTAAATATAAATGCCCCACCATAGTGCTGGGAACATTATTCTAGCTCACCTGCCAAGTTGACCCTGACTATCGACGTGTTACTTAGCAGTGTGTCCGTCACCAGACCAACTCCCTCTGTGCCGAGTGCGTTGTGAGATAGGTTCTGAAAGGATTGGATTGAGAAACGGTCTTTTAGGGGGAGGGCACAAGGGGGTGGGGAAAACAGGAAAAGGGCAAAAGCGGACAGAAGGGAAGAAAAACAGGAGGGATGGCGGGACAGGTGTGCGGGCCACAGTACCACTATTGCTCTTGTTGCATAGGTACACGATCATGTACTCATTCACGAACGCACGATCACACACACACACACACACACACACACACACACACACACACACACACATGTCTTTCAGAGCGCATTTCGACTTTTATTTGCGTTCGTCCTTTCGTCGTTCTGTCCGTCTTCCCACCCTCCACCGTTCCGCCCACAATCCCCCCCCCCACTCTCTCTCTCTCTCTCTCTCTGCCTGCATCTGTGCCTGTACCTCTACTTACCAAGTCAGTCAGGGAACGGTTTTCTCTCAAGGCCTCTGTGATAAAGGCGGCCCCAGTACTGCCCAGCCTGTTGTCTGACATGTTTAGCGTGTGAACAGAGCTGTTGTGCTGTGGGTGATAAAAATAACAAAAGTAAACAATATTAGGTATTCTAAAAAATCAGTAAGTTGGCCTTTGCTAAAGCATAAAGCGCATTGCATAAGTCACGACAATAGATCTAAACTGTGAAAAAAATACATAAATAACAGATATTGCTATATATTGTCATCTAATTTCAAAAGTGCTCTGCTTAACTAATTGTTTCGTAGTATCTGTCATTTTCTTCCTTTCGTTGATAACTGGGCATCTCCAAGACAGAGTGAAGAAGGCTAGCAGACGGAAAATGGCAGAAAAGCAGGCGGACAGATGGGCAGAAGGAAGGACACACAAACAGGCAGACAGAAAAAATATATTGCTTTTGTATAACAAGTGTGAGATCCATATTTCCAGTCTGTCGCTGTTTCCACACCGGCAAGAGGCTGGTGTTAAGTGTTATCAGCGCTGAACGGAAATAAATAATTAAACCAGCCGTTAGCTAGCCTTGCACGGTAATAACTTCACGCGCTGCAGGTTGAGTCCAGGCGTTGGCGCACCGCAAAACCTTGCCTCTAACTTTCAAGTAATATGGATTATGTACAAATAATGCCTCACATAAAGTAAGTTATGATGTTAGCGGTGCGTTTGTAGCGAGCGAAGGAGAAAAAGCAGCATGATTGAACAAGGCACTCTGATGAAAGCTCTCTCTCTCTTTCTCTCTTTCTCAAGTGCGTGCATGCGTGCGTGCGTGCGTCTGCTAGTGCGTGTTTGTGTTCTTGTATTGTGAGAAGGTGGTATCTGCCGCACTTAGGTGTTTGAAAGTTCGTGTGTGCGTGTTTGTATGCAAGGGCGAGTGCTGGGATGATCGACAGACATACAGGCAGACAGCCAAGCAGGTAGGCAGGCAGGCAGACAGACAGACAGACAGACGTAAGAAGACCCCAGCGAACTTGGTGCCACAAGACTTTCTATGTAGCGCCTCAGTTTTCCGTAACTGGGGTCTTCCGCAGACGTCAAGCGCCAGAAGGAACCTTTGGTCTGTTCTCTTGAGTTACAGCGCACAGTATGGTTCAAATCCATAATCTACTGCTTTGTCAGCCCACACTATGGCTTAAATCCATAATTTATTGCATTGTCAGTAAACTTTCAAACTCTTTCAAAAAGGTGCGCTGAAACACGACCACTAATGTAACAGGGATGTGGTTGGACTAAACTATTACATATATCAACAGTCTTTCGTGGTCTGTATGTGAATCTGCGTGCTAATGAAGTGTGGCTAAACTTAGATGCGTCACAGTTGAGACGTACCACCAGCGCGATAGCAAGAGCTTTCACCTCCTCCTGCCTCACGCCGCAGTGTGGGAGCGCCATCTGAGAAAGAGGTAAGTGGTGGTACACGCTCGCGGACGGAAGGACTTGCAGCTTGGCGCATGCGCGCTGGTATATTTTCTGACACGGCGTTTCTGGCTTGTTGCTATAGAAATCCAGCTCGTTGTCAGCGGTGTTAACCTGACTCCAGGAGTCGTCCTCGTTTGATTCTGTATCCACCACACACGAAATGTTATAAAGTCATGACACTGTTACAGAACTGTGTGTTGTTTTGTTCATGAATTTGTGTTTTTTAGTTCATATTTCGTAAGATGACGAATGACCATTGGATAACGCCAAAGCTAGTACCATCGGGGATATTAACTGGAGGTTACTATTTTAAAGCCATTGCTAATTTCAAAATACTGAAAATTTGGAAGTCACGGATATTGCAATGGGCCTTAGATTGAGCCACGAAATGTTCACAGATTTCCCGAAGAATCCTAAATCTCTTACCGAAAAATACCAGCTCCAAAAGACACGAATGATCAGAGTCTACTGTGGTTTTAAGAGTTTCTTCTTGTCGCTTTCTAAAAAAATGTATGAGATATCTTTAGAACGTTGTCTTACCTTCAGTGTTTATTTTCTGAACTGGCGGTGTGCATGGCATGGGAGAAGGGGTGATTTTCCTGCTTGCCATGACACGGAAGATAAAGTTTCGGGAAGTGCTGCCATATTTGGGGTTGGCAAACGCTGTTCGAGGTGATACTGTGTCAAGGACTCGTTGCCTTAGACGCCGCCGCTGTCGAAGTTTTTCTGGCAATAGCGCCAAAGCCTGCATCGTGAGAGTAACTCACGCCACCTGTAGTCTTCTTGAAAAGTTAACTTGCCTGGTACATCACGCAGTTTTCAAGGAGACGTTCACGGGTGTTTGATCTGCAAAAATTCAAGTGACGCAAGAACCTGTATTAGATATATGGAGAGAAACGTTTTGAAAACAAAATTCTAAAATACAAAATATGAAAACGAAGGTAAATGATACTCTATCTATTATATCATCTGATCTTAATCCCGAGACCTGAAGGTCGTAGGGGGAAACGCGGGAAGCAGTTTCCGACAATTTCCGCCATCCGGGTCTGTATGCTATACGTAGCAGAGCGGTGATGCCCAGATCTGTCCTTTTCTTGATGTCGTCAAGCCAGTTTTGCCTTCGATCATCCCCTCCCTGCGCCTCCCAGTGTGTCTCGCAAGATGATCTGAACGAGTGTGTTATGACGTGTTGTGTGGCCAAACCACGTCAGATTCCTTTTCTTGATGGCGGCCAGAAGATCCGCGAGGCTTCCGGGGACCAGCCAGTCCGTCTACTTTGTTGCGATCGTGCACGTTCATTTTGTGTCCCGTCCAGGAGATTCCGAGTAACACTGTGCCTGTTCTTTGTTCTGGTGAGTTTCTTGAGGGTATCATATGCAAGTCTGCTGTTCTCCTCTTTATAACAAATTTATTTCAAAGAAAGTGAAACTAGTTCTTTTGAACCAAAAATGTCTCTTCGACGAAAAGCACCATTATTTGGGGGGTTGGAGAGAGAGAACGGAAACACCGCAGCTGATGAAAAGGGAGACCTTTCAAAAAGAAAGAACCATTATGGGATAGCTAAGAATGTTAACAGGCAATCAAAGGAAAGGCGAGACCTTACAAAATATGGATCAAACAGTGAACTACAAGAGGAAATACATAACAGCTTGAGAAGTTATCCTTCAGAGAGCAGGACGTCAGTTAGATTTCTCGAACCTGAATGCAAGGATCAAACACACAGAGCTCTTTACTTTGGTTTCTCTTTTCTTAACAGTTGTAATGACTCTTTCTTTGCTGAAACAGTTGGACTAATTTTGCCACGGACGTTTTCAAAGGTAAAATAAACCATCTAATGATCCTGGAAATTTCCGACATTTGTTAAGGCCACTACACTCTGTGTGCTCACGGACATCCTCATTTACTGCGGTACTCTATATACGGTAAGTTGTCTATAAGAGTTATTAGAAAGTTGTAAGACTTCTCACGACTCTGTCATTGTATCTATGAGAGTTATTAGAAAGTTGTAAGACTTCTCACGACTCTGTCATTGTATCTATGAGAGTTATTAGAAAGTTGTAAGACTTCTCACGACTCTGTCATTGTATCTATGAGAGTTATTGTATCTATGAGAGTTGTTGATGGTTTTCGCACTTCTTGAGACTCCCCTTTTTGATGCCATTAATTTTCACACGAAACATTAAATAACAATTAGCCAGTCAACAAACCCAGAAGAGAAGCGATCCCTAGGCACGAATGATTATGCAGACAATGTGGGTTCAGACACAGGGGATTGATTTCATTACAATTTTCCAATGCGGAAACTTTGCAGCTGATCGCAAAGTAGCGGTAACATCCTATTATAGCGCCCCAGTGCCTATAAACTCCATAAACTCTTTTCTTGTAATAATAAAAGTATATACACAAAATATATTAAAAAAATTTATTAAAATATTACTCAGTAGAGTGCATCAACAC
>SMGT01009056.1:53003-66559 GCA_004794575.1 Lanistes nyassanus | reverse complement strand
TAAAAACAAGATCAAAACACACATACCTGTTTTAACTGCACACACATTATGACCATGTGTAGAACACACAACACTCTTCACCTGGTTGTCTGCACAGTTCGCACAACGGTCCGTTCCCAACGGCCCCACTCCCTCTCTGCTGTCCAGAACCGTTGACGTGTCAGAAAGTCCTCCTGGACACAACGCTTGCGGAGTATTATAAGCACTTTCCCTGACGTCACAAAGTCACCTCACCGTGCCACACTTCCTTCTGTCCCTTGACTTCCTTCTTTACGTTCTGCGGTTCCTCCTTCCCCCGGTCAGCGTAGATGGCTTCTCCCCAAACGAAGAAACACATCCCAAGAGTCAAACACCAGACCTGGGAGATCCTACACCTTCAAAGGAACTCTTGCGCTACAGCAACTGGCTTGCTCCCGGCATGTGGGACCAGAACAGGACTTCACCCAAGTCCACTAGAAGGTGACGCTTGGCTCTGCGACAAGGTTGAACACATCAGCCTTCAGCAGACTGTCCGCAGCAGACTTCCCAGCAAGCACTACAGCAGCAGCTCCGCCGCAAACGTCGCTCAGCTGATTTAGCAGAAGATAACTTGACAGTAGTTGGTGGTGGTGGTTATTTAGAGGGACAGTGCTTCCACCTCGCGGTGATTTCGCACTATGGGGGATGGGGTCCTATTAGTAAACTATGCACTGGAAGAACCACCAGACTGATGGCTGCAGAAAGATGGCCAGTGCGGACAGGCAGTTTAATGTGCGGGGAAATGGCCGAATGGAGTTTGCACAATGTTTTAACTCCAAGAAATAATCCTTGGCCACACCAGGATTCGAACCAGCAACCTTCCGTCTGCTAGTCCGCAGCTCTACCAACTGAGCCGCGGACTAGCAGATGGCTCAGTTAACTTGGCATTAAAAGACCTGTCCTTTTATTCTATCCTTTCGTACATGCATTGCTGCATTCACACACACATGGTCATAAAGATGCATCTCTCAACCAGCCATCCCGCCTATGCAGACACCGGGGTAGACCTGACCTAGCCTGCCCCTTGGGGAGTTCCCCCCTTTGATCTCATTAAAGTCCTGATGGTCGACACCACAATCCTTAACATCCATCTTTGTGACTTAATTCCTGCCTAACTAGCCCTGTAGCTGGGAGGCACATGACACCTACGTGATGGCTATTTTGGATAAATCCTAGCTGTGCCCTAGAGCTATCAGGTCCCAGTAACACCTCGTCTCGCCCTAAAGCTACACCTCTCACTGGCGATGCTCAACACCCTGGGCTGGAAGTATGAACGGGGCCCCTGGCACATAACTACTGCGCCCACCTGACCTGTCGATTACCTAACAGAGCCAGATGGCGGCTTGAACAAAGGGATTAAAGACCTAGAATAAGCAAGATGGTGGTCGATGGGTCACACCTAGAGTCTATGGGGTAAATGCTTTGACCCACCAAACCCCAAAACGTGACACTGAATAACCCCTGGGGGTAAAAAACTAAAAGAATCCTTGAATCCTTGGTAGCTATTCCGTGCTGTAAGGCCTACAGGACGATAAACCTGTCATCCTGTCTGGACGTCGGTCCTGGACATCCCGGTCGTCTGTGCTCGCTGACACTTCTTGCATGGCTTTAGCGGTCTCGCAATGTCACAATGACTGAATGGGATACTCCCAGGTGACGACTAACTTCTCGGACCCCGATGCCTTCTTGCAGGCAGGCAATCGCCCTACAGCAGTCGGCATCACCGAGGCATCGTCTGGGAGACATGGATACAAACTATCTTTCGACCGCGTCCATAAATACCCACCAATGCCTCTGCAGTGGCTGAATTGGCATGGTTTTCATCGCGGTTTTTCACCCGCTCAGGCTTGCTTTTTCACCTGCATGCGTTTCAGTTGCACACACTGGCGTCTTGGGTGCACGTGTTTGTCTGCCTCCTGTGGCACGCACCAACGCGTCAGCACTGATTTCCACGCACGCTGACGCTCACTGTTGCAGCATGAAACAAGGTGTATCCACACGTATGAGGCCGGCTGCTGTGTTCTTGCAAATTGCAAATGCCAGACTGCAGCTGGTCGTTCAATGCTTTTGAGCAGTATAGATCTAATGCCAAAAATCAAAAACAAGCCAGTTACCAAGTCAGCATGAGATCGCCTAGGTTTTTAAACACACACACACACACAGGATTTCGTTCCTGGAATTTTGAGTGCTTTAGATTGTCCTTCAAAGAATCGTCCTATAAACATCAGCTTTTATCCAGGATTGAAATAGTTGTAACATTCTATTTTTATAGCGATGAAAAATAATTCTGGTTGTCACATTATCTCGAATGCATTTCAAGTAAACCTTTACATTCACAGAGAAACGGCACCTGGCGTTATATCTCCTTGTATCTGCCTTATATCTGAAACTGTCATTCCGCACTGAGGTGTCTTGTGGCTGTATAAATTGGTTGTTTTTTCTCTTCTACCACACGTAAACAAACTATTTGCTGGCTGTAGATTTATGACGAAAGGTGGGCGATTCCTTAGTTTGATGTGAACTTGTAGCTGTCTGCCTCAAAGGAGGCTTCATGCGTCTAGGATGTGTGGGCGATGATACGTATCTACCGTTTGAGAGGGAGCGCAAACATGGCGGTTACGACGAGGACGTGAAAAGGTCAGAAGTCCTCGGCCTTCCATAGAAAACAAATTCTGAAAGCTGGCGTGTTGATAGATTACTTCGACAAACGATCAGATGGTAAAAGATTCTCAATGGCAGGGCTGACATTTCGCTTACGGCTTGGAGTGGTGCAGTCTGAGGGTAATCACATCTGAAATATGAGCTTGAAAGAGAACGCGCAGACGACATAAAAATCATGGACAGACCTGTAACGTTATCTCGCATTCTGCAACGAGACCTCTTCCAAAGTTGCTGCAAACAGATGCACGGTCCTCATCTCACCTCAACATGTTGTTAACGAATTTTTTAATGATTGGAAGCTGCCCTTACATGCGTGAGAGTATTTTCCTTGCCAATGATAAAAATAAGCATATCTTTGTCGAAACGACATAAGCAGTCCTGCCTGAAGACCCCTCATGAAGATACCCCATCAGTTTTCATAGCTCCGTAAATTTCCCCGACACCAGTCGTCCAGTGATTGTTGCCTTAAGAGGCCACTGACACGCTATAAACACACAACGGAGATCTCAGGCACAACCCCTGCACTGTCCCAGAGAAATTTCGAAAAAGTCTAAATGGCATTTTCGGCCTCGTAAACACACAGCTAAGAAGCCATTAAGTGAGAAAAGCGCTCACGAGAAATGATAATAAAAAAAGTCGCCGGGAAAAAAGGTCCCGCATTTGTCGATTCGAGTACTTGACGCTCGCACGCGGGGTGGCACCACGGTGAGGGGGTACCCCTCGCCCCCTCTTGGCTGCTGCAACTGATTCATGGCTTCGTGAACGTTAGATGGCGACTTATCAAGGGGGGTAATTTGCGCGGCCAATCGCCCAGCGATTTATGGCCCTAGGGGGCCGAATGCAATCTTGCTGATGAAGGCCCTGTTGGGTAACGTCTATAATATCGCTTTTGAGGGCCTGTCATTGGCAGCCAAGCCAGAAGTGCGCTTTGCGTGCGAAAGAGCGGACTGTTGAAACGGGTCGAAAGCAGCGGAGAGAGCGAGAGAAAATATCCGTTGATTGAGATTGGCTTTTGTCGCGTCAACATCGCTTCTGCACGTCCCTTGCATTCCAGCAAGAGGCAAGCGTCGAGGAAGCTTTATCGTCAAGTTAAAAATAATTGGAAAACGAACTTGAGGCCAAACGTGTTAATGATCATTTAACAGCTTAAATACCTTTCGATGTATATCTTTGGCAACTGATTCTGCAATCGGCAGAGTATGCTTCGTCAAAAAAAAAAAAAAAAAAAAAAACGAACGGAAGAAAGAAAAGCATGCAGATCCCGTTGAGCTTATACCATCACAACCCGCTCTGTTCCTATCTGTGTTCCAATGAATGTGATAAATGTGATTAATATGTACACGGCTTAAAGGACCCCGGGTTAAAGGTCAAAGTCAAAAAAGCTCCCTGTCAGTACGGCTTATTGTCTGTGACAATATGTTTACCGCACTAGCAGTGCCACCTTCTGCGTTAGCCTGGTGGTAACATTAGTCTGCCCCGTCCTGTCCTGCCCTGCCCTGTCCTGTCCTGTCCTGTCCTGTCCTGTCCTGTCCTGTCCTGTCCTGTCCTGTCCTGTCCTGTCCTGTCCTGTCCTGGGATGTCATAACTGCATTGCGACATGACGGACCAGAAGGGAGGCACGAAATCCCGCGCGTCGTGTTGGGGGGACGACCCGGGGCCCAAGTGCACCACAGACAGACAGACAGACAGACAGACAGACAGACAGACAGACAGACAGACAGACAGACAGACAGACAGACAGACAGACAGACAGACAGAGACAGACAGACAGACAGACAGACAGACAGACAGACAAAGTTATGGCAGGGATGGGGAAACAGGGTGATCCGGTGGCCCATGGCCACTATAAATTTTGCTGTACTGTTCGAAAACTATATAAGTCAATCGCCAGTAGGGCTATCCGTTTTTATTTGTGTTTGCCGGGTGCTACAGGCGTTGGTGTAAGTGTTTGTCTGCCTAATGACCAGAATGTCCCACACAGAGCAGCTCGTGGATCATGAAAAGAAGCTTCATTTCTTACTTAAGACCTCTCCAAAATAATACCAAAGTTTTTCTGATTTTCAGAGTCGTAATTGGGAGGTTCCACTCTTCTTAATTGTGTCTGTATTCTTAAAGTGTGTTAGAGAGAGTGAGCGAGAGAGACCGTAATTTTTTTAATGTGGTGTAGTGGAAATACTGTGAGGTGGTTTTAATGTGGTGTAGTGGAAATACTGTGGGGTGGTTTTAATGTGGTGTAGTGGAAATACTGTGGGGTGGTTTTAATGTGGTGTAGTGGAAATACTGTGGGGTGGTTTTAATGTGGTGTAGTGGAAATACTGTGAGGTGGTTTTAATGTGGTGTAGTGGAAATGCTGTGGGGTGGTTTTAATGTGGTGTAGTGGAAATACTGTGGGGTGGTTTTAATGTGGTGTAGTGGAAATACTGTGGGGTGGTTTTAATGTGGTGTAGTGGAAATACTGTGGGGTGGTTTTAATGTGGTGTAGTGGAAATACTGTGAGGTGGTTTTAATGTGGTGTAGTGGAAATGCTGTGAGGTGGTGAGCTGCATTAGTTACTAAGCCCGTTGGGCTTGTGGACATTTTGGAACCGCCTTATCGCTGCAGCAATTGTTGATGTGAAAATGCAAAGCTTCGCGTTAACGATCAGCTATACCATATTGGCCTGTCGTGCTTCTAGCCCCAGCACTTTGAATGAGATGTCTCCCTCTGGGATAAAGTGTTCGTAAAACTAACGGAGTTGGACGTGTCCTTTCTGGTGCAGAATGTATAAAATAAACAGATCGTACTCTTCAGGTTTTAAATTATCCGACTGCCAGGTGGAGGGGGAGGCAAGTCAGTCGGGTTCTTGGACCAATCTGTTTAGAATCCAGCCCTCCATAAACAACTGGGGAAGACTGGAACACTGCGAGCAAAGAGATAAGGGAAAGAAGAGGCGGGATGGAGGTGGGGGGAAAGAGGGACAAGTTAGTGAAGAGAACTGAGCACAGTTTGTGAAGAGAATGATTTAAAATCGTGTTGTTTTCCTACGGTTTGATGTATTGCGTAAGACTTTTTTGGGTTATCAGGAACTGTGTGTGAAGGATCTATTGATCGTAGTCACTAGCTGCCACGTGTCAGACCGGAACAACACCAAAACCGAGCAGAGTTCTTGCAGCCTCGGTACTGGTCACCCACTGAGGTGACGTCACAGGCGGTAAGCGGAACCGATCCCAGGATTGATGGCAAAAGGTTTGGCATTTTCTTCCCGTTTCTTGTTCGGGCTTCGCAAGGCAGCACTTTATAAATTACACCTTTATTCGACGACCGATTTATCTTCCAGACAATGCAAAAATGGGGGGAGGGGGTGAGGGCGAGAGACTTTCGCAAAGGGCTGGATCCTAAGACCAGAGACGAGTTAGCTAGTCAATCAATCAAAGTCTTAATCAGTGAGCGCAAAAAAAGATGGGTCGATTCATAGATCAACTGATCAGCGAATGAAAGAGTGCCCATGTATTCCCACTTTGAGATGTCTTATTTTTATATTGCTTGCAGGGACACTTGCGCAGTAGATAGACCAGAACATGTCCGACACCCCAATAGTTTTTAAGCTCACTTTCCTTGAATTTAAAAAAACAAAGCAAACCTGTGGGTATCACTGTTGTATACGAATGTAAAATATTGCGATTAATTAAAACAAACACTGTACTAAATTAAATATCAGATAGTAAATTACCTTGTTTGTCCATCCCATTGACGATAGAAAAGGAAAGTTAATACGCTGTAGCGGCTAGTCAGCACTGGGTTGTAGCGTGTGTCTGGAAAGTATCTAGTGTGAATTAAAGGTGTGTGCATTGAAAGTATCTACAGTGAAAATGTGTGCTGTAAAAGTATCTATCACGAAAGTATCTTGACCCCGTGAAAGTGTCTGCCGAGAAAATTATCTACAGTGAAAGTATTAGCCGTGGCTATCACCGTGTCACATGGGGTGAGAGCCAATTAAAAAAACTTATGAGAGACGAGGTGAGGAGTAGTTTAAGCACGTTTAAAGCTGAGAATATCCCTGTATAGACGTACGTCTTAGCGCTTTCGCGCGTAAGCGCACACGCACCCACATGTATATCCCGTCAATGTATATGCACCAGCAACAGAAAAAATGCTGACAAAAGCAGCAGAAGCTTCGGGGTTTTTTTTCTCAAGTAAAACATCTGCACGCACAGTCTGTTTGCTTCTTGTTTCCAGTTGAACGAATTTCATTCATATGTTGTCGGCGGTCATCCTCTGGGATGTTTCTCAGTCTGCGCCATCTTCGTCTTTTCCGGCTAACGTGAGAGGAACGGGTTCTTCTCGTGTCTCCATCCAGTCAGGTCGGATAACCTCCCTTTCAAACATATCAAGGAGAAGGAAGGAGAAAGAGAACTTTTGACAGAAAGTTGTACAGCTCTTTGCAGTATTCATGCCAGACGTTTTGCAGCATTCAGAAAATATTTTTATTTTAATCATTTTATCACTTCGTTTTTGTGCAACTTGCATTTATGTTGCGACTAATCCGCAGTCTTTGGAAGGTGTCTGTCACCTGAAGGAAAAATAACAATTGAGAAATCTAAGTGAAAATAATGACTTGCATTTGCACAGATGAGTTAGGGTTAGTCTTAATCAGGCGATCTTAGGAGGGACAAACTAAAGTTACGCCCTGTGTTCCACAATGTGTAAGTCTGCCATTTGGTATTCATCTATTAGGACCCATACGCTTCTCACGTGTAGCCCTACGTACCGGAATACCGGTAAGTGCCAGTACGGTCTTACGAGAGTACAATATACTGGTACGGGTCTTCGTACTGGTGTATACCGCAAGGGACATAATCAGGTTGACAACACTAGTTCTCCGAAACAAGTGATAACAAGATATACTTGAGGCTTTCGCTCACAGCAAATACAGTTACATTTAATTAAACGTAATGCATTTGTAAGCATTACATTGAGGCGACAGGCTGCCATGTCAAGAGTTTCTCTCAACAAGTTTGACCTCGAGACAGAAGATCAGACACTTCAGTGGAAGCTAATTACAGTGACTTCCACGAGTCTGAATATTTTTTAACAACAAAGGAAAGGTTAAGTGCAGGTGAAACTGACCTTAAAATAACTTTGTTATTAAGTTAGCAGGTATGCTATGGTATGTTCTTTCCCTTTTCGGCAGCATAAACAACAAAGATTACAGACCAGTATGAAACACTAACCCTCGTGGCAATATTAAATGATGGATACTTAAACTTACAGAAACTTAGGAAAAAGGAACTTTAAAAGAAATATCGATCATTAATGTCCACAAATGGAATGATGAAAATAATGTATCATTATGCACGCGGAGCTGAAAACGCATAGTCGATAGTCGACATAGCTTTTGCTTCTAGGAAAACCTTCTTGCCTATACGGCCAGTATACCAGCACGACAACGAAATACTGAACTGCATACCCACCTCTACTTTTTTTTTTTACACTGAAGTTAAGTTTTAAAAAAAACGCTTTTAGTTTTAAGAAACTATGCAATCTCACAGTGCCGTGGCTGCCCCTAAACATACGAATTTTGGCAACAAAAAGTTTTCTTACTACAAGCACAAAGTTCTGCGAAGAACCCAAATGTTCCCACAGAATGTCGTGTGATCTTTCTTGAACAGGGAAAGTTCACCCATTTTATGCCTGCAGTGAGGGGGGGGGGGTGGATTGGTGCTTAACGTCCAGCCGAATACTATGTGCATATCAGGACGGCTTTGCTTAGAAAAAGTTCGTGCTGCCACACTGGGACTGCTGTCACAACACGGGCCTCAGTCCCACCCAGTCACATTATACTGACACCGGGCCAACCAGTCCTAGTACTGTTCCCTGTAGTGTCAGGCGTCTGCCTGCCTGCAGTGAATAGCAACGTAACGCAAAGTGCATGGAAAGCACGTGCCTTTTCCGTGTTGGAAATGCTTGGCACCACTGGCATGTGCACGCGATATTGAACAGAGGACTGACATTGAGTTTTTTCTCGCAAAGTTCCCGCAGTTCAGATCGGCGTTAAGAAAGAGCAAGTGCCCAGCAGAGACGATGACGAGGCGGAGGAGAAGAAAAGAAGGAGAACAACGATGACGACAACATGGATTGCTGTTGGTGGTAGCGGTGGTAGTGGGGGTGGCGATGTGAGAATCTAACCTGATTTACGAAAGCACAACTTTCTTAAGGCCCACCTTTCTTTGCAAATACCCTCTGCATAATCTTCACTTGGCACGAGCAGATGACCAGTTTAACAAACAATAATGCTTCTCAGAAGAATGAGTGGCGTCAGCACGAGGCCTAAAGGTCAGAGGTGCCTGAAAATAACGTGCTTTACTTTCAAATATAAGCTTAGCACGGACACCCATCTAGTTCCGGTAAATCTCATTTGCAGGAGACGATAATGACATTTCAGGCTGGTAACAACGTCAGGTCATAACAGAAAATTCAAATGTTTTTCTTTGTTTTTTAGTGTGATCGTCTGGAAAACGTCAGGAAATAGACTGCAATCCAAAAATTAGAAAGAGAACCTTCTTGCCTCGAAAGGAGAGAGGGGGGACAGCGTGTTTAGACTTCGCTACTTTTTGTGTAGAGCACTTGCAACATGGGTTCGTTCTTAGGCTTTTATCACGCAATTAAATATAAAACCTTATTTTACGAGAGAGGGAATATTTTGGAAATGCTGTAATTCATCATTTGACAACGTGGGCTTTGTCTTATCCAAAATTTACCAGAACCGAGCGCCCGAAGTGGTGAAACATCACAAGTACATGTAGGTACAAGGCATGCCAGGACATTGAAGAGAAGTGATGTTTCTGATTTTGACTCTTCCTATATGATGTTCCGTGATCTGAAAAGAATTAGAAAGATCTCCTCTGACGCACTGGATGGCGAGATAGCAACAGAGAAGATAATTTAATATCATCTCCTCTGCTCGGCCATTTTTTGGCACTGTTGGCCATTCCATCATCTTGCATAATTCTTGACCTCCTCCGAGAGTTGCGAAAAATCGGTTCTCCAGGGTATTAGATGTCATCGCCTCTTCTCTGTCTGTCGTCCTCGATTTCCTCTTACATCTCATTGTTATCCCTCTTCCTGTTGTCTTCCTCCAATATAATTTTGAGCATTTTTAACTCATTCGAGTGCTTGCCCACCATTACCGTTGGTCTTACATTGGGTGGCAGCTTAAATCCTCACAATTTTCAAAAGAATTTGGACAAGTTCGTTCGCGAGTTCAGAGCTGTATAAGACCTGTAAACTCGGTATAACGAAATCTCCTTTCCTTTGACTAATGTTTTCGTCAAGTCCCATCACACCATGCTTACAACGGCTGCGTCTGTGTTTGTTCCTCAGCCTTAACGCTGGCATGGCTGTCCAGCTAAGGCTTTGCTAAACTAGACAATTTTCGCCTTACTTCGCCAAACCTGACTACGTACACGCATGCACGCACGCACACACGCACACAGAGAGAGACCCACACAGAGAACACTAGACACTCAAGTCAGTCAAAAATGAGACTAATAACCTGACATTTGAAGACCAGAGACCAGTCATCTAAGTAACTGCTTCTACAAAATTTCTGTCCTGTATTGCATCTTTGAAATTGAAATAAGACCAGTAACCATGCATGAGAATAAAACGCCCATAGCAACAACAATACTAACAGTAAAAGGACTGATCAGCTTTCAAGAGGATGAGGTATTGTGCAATCGCGGGGTTACAACTGAATGATAGTTCAGACCGCGAGTGCTTTACTCACCGAGTCAAGAACACGAAATAAAAATTATAGACCCTGACTGCAGCGAAACATTCGGCATGCAGACTGATAGCATTGTCGGTCACTTTGACTAGGCTTTTTGTTCTTTTCTTTTATAATTCTTCAATATCGTCACTGAGCTACCAAACGGAATCCTTTGAAGGTGTTAGGTTGATATACCAAAGTATTTTCACTGTGAAATGTGGAAAAAAGCTTCCATTAATGTTTAGTACACTGTGACATACACTCAAAAAGTTTGTCCGGCTTTCTGGTTCATCTAAAAAAATCCAAACTTTTAACTAATTCACACTTACATAAAATGATGTATGTCATGGAAAGGGTCCGTGCCGTGATTGTGTCGGTGTATGTAGAGTTTGAGGGAAATTATGTGCTTCAGATTAGGTGATTATGGAAAAGTACGGTAGCTTTGCGTGCAAGAGAATAGCACAGAGAGCGAATGCAGCAGTAGCTAGGTGAGTGAACGCCATCAGTCCCACGTGTGGCAGCACGTAAACTTTGTCTAAGTAACACCGTCCTGATATGCACATAGTTTGCGGCTGGACGTTAAGCAACAAATACCCACACACACACACCTTTCTTCCCGAGTGGGACAGCGCAAGCTGCTAAGTCATCAACCTGTGAGTACCTTTCGGGCAGGTCTGCTGCAGACTTAGTGGTACATATGGCGTGACCAGATATTTGGATTACTGAGTCCTACCTTTCTAGAAGGCTGCGATCAGATCGTGGTAAAGCATATCTTCCTGATGTTAGATGTCGTGACAGCTTAGGACTCTCGAAGAGCTATCCTTTTCATTCAATGATAAACTGAACGTTTGATGGTTCAGGATACGAATTGTTACGGGTTCGCAGAGATGTAATGACGAACATTCAAGAAAATGCAATGGCAGGTAAATATCTCGGTAGAGAAAGACAGAAAAACCTTGTTGACATTAATCATAAATAAGACAACAAAGGAAAAGAAGAGAGAAGAAATTCATTTTGGAATTCCTGTATGTTTGAGGACGAGAGTGTGGAGGAATGTATGATTGGAGTACTTTGGTCATAAGGCGAATCAAAATATGTTTGACTCAAACTTTTCTCGTTGATATGTTGTGGCATGTGCCAGCTTTGAGTCGCAGTATTTGAGCATCCTGTTGTGCGAAGTTCATCCATATGTATGCACGGGATTTGGGTAACGTGAGTAGTGAGAGTTGTGAAGTTGATTAGCTGTACGTAGTCGACCTATTAAGCCAATGGGAGGTCCTGTATTAAATTTATTTGCAGTGTTGTTTTGTATCCAGGCGCTGGGAGACGGCGTGACACGGCGGAGAGAATACGAACGGCTCGTGTGTAGCTATTGGGAGCGCATGCGCGCGTGTCCCTGACAGTGCAACACTTCTATCCCTCTGTGATCACACAGACTACGATTTTGGCTACAAGCTACACGGAGAACAGCCCCGGCTTCACAATTACCTATTCTTTCTACTTGCCACAACTTGCGTGTCTCCCTTTAGGCCATAAACAAGAGGAAGAGCTGCCGGATTGCCAAGGGGAAGTAATCAGGACTAAACTGTTCAGGATGCGAACATCGACAAAGTCATGAGCCGGTTTTTTTTTTTTATTATTGTTTTTCGCTTTTGCAAATTTTGGAAATTGCCATGCATTTTTGTTAGTAATTAAATGGGTGGTTATTGCAGATTGGTTATTTTCTGATGAGGCATTTGACAGTTTTATTAACAGCCCGATGTTAAGTGCTTTTGACAGTTTTTTCTGCTATTTTCTGAAATTTCATCGTCATAGATCGACTATGAATTTGACAGGTGAGAAAATAAGAAACATAAATGCCTGCACTTACACGGAATGTTCAACAGCAGACGTAAACACCAGAGAGAGAGAGCTAGAGAGAGAGCTAGAGAGAGAGAGAGAGAACACTAATATGAGAAAGAAACAGATAAAAACTTTTATTGCAATGAAAAGTAAAAGCATTGTGCTATTATAATTATACTATTGTGTCAGACTGTCACAAGGGATACAGAAGCCTCTGATCAAAAGAATTTCTCTTTGTGTCGCTCAGGCCATGTCAGACTAGGTCCCCTATGCTATGCGGGTGCCGCCAAGCCAGGCGATGCAGATCGAGGTACCAGGTTGAACGTGTCTGCGCACAAACACCAAAAGAATGGCACTAGACGCCCACGTTATGTATATCTATTCCTCTGTATGCAACCATCGCAAAGCAATCAAAGGGCAGACTTACTATTTACTTTCGATTCTGCTTTAGCCTTGCCTGCGACTCCTAATGATCTGGTGCGCAAACGGCCTCGAGTCCATATGGGTATGGATTTCCTGGTTTGGACGATGGGACCGGACGCCGGCTGAGCGAATGTGTCTGAGAACCTGTAAAACACAGCGTCACTGACTCTGAATGGGTGGCCGACTCTAGGCCAGTAAAGCTGCGTTCCTCGGCAGCACCTCGATAACATTTAAAGGAACAGTAATTAACGTGAAAAACACTCCTCGTCGACCTTTCTATGCAGCAGATATCCTCTTCAAGTCTAGATTTTTAGAACAGCTGATTAAAAGCACTTCGGATTTAAAAAATGCAGCTACCAGCGTGTATGATGTATACATAAAACGTCTGAGCAGTCTAACAGCTAAGGCGTCCGCTTTCGAGGCAGGAGGTCGGTGGTTCGCACCCCGGCAGGGTCATACCTAAGACAAAAATTGTCAATCTGCTATCTGCCCTGCCAGACGCCTGGCACTACAGGGAACAGTACTAGGACTGGTTGGCCCGGTGTCAGTATAATGTGACTGGGTGGGACTGAAGCCTGTGTTGTGACAGCAGTCCCAGTGTGACGCACGTGAACGTGTGTAGTGGAAAAAACAAAAAAACTGAACCAAGCAAAAAATGGACGAGAACAAAGTAAAAGTTTCTGGGTTACTCCCCCTTCTTCAGGACGACACAAACAGAAAACAGTAAAACGAGCTGCTTAACTGAAGGAGAGAGAGAGAGAGAGACGATGGTCCATCAAGCCCGCTGGAAAGGAAATGTCCTGTTATTTGATGTTTGGTTGTGTCGTCCCGACGAAGGGGCAGTACCCCGAAACGGTTTTTTTTT
>SMGT01009056.1:24162-52722 GCA_004794575.1 Lanistes nyassanus | reverse complement strand
GGGGGGGGGGGGGGGGGTACCCCAGTTTACAATAAGGATTATGCCCAAGAGTGGGAACCGTTTTAAACGTCTCAGAGAGAAAGAACCTCACAGACATAGGAAAGTGTCCCTTTAAACCCGAATCGTGGATGTCATCCCCGTGTGTTAGCAGCGGGCTTCTGGCAGCGATCGCTCGGACAGCGATTAACATCAAGCGTCAACCGGCACCACCGCCCGCGCAAAACCTCATCAATGCACTGCCGCGTTCCCTCGGCAAACAGTCGGACCATATCTTGACCAGAGGATCGCCAGCAGGGACAGTGGCGCGAGAGGATAACGAGGCCAGCCTGAGATCGGAGCTGGGGAGGGGCTGGTGATGGGAAAGGTAAAGAGAACAAGAGGACGGCCACGAACGCGTTGTGTGTGCAAAGCCCGCGGCTGAGCAACGCTCAGCATTCGATCGGCGCACTTAAAACTTGGCTGACTCTTCGCAGCGGATTCCGGCGAAATGAGTGGTGGAATTTGTTTGAAGAGAGGTGGGAAACGGAGGTTCTGTGAGTAAGAGCGAGAGGGTTGGGAAGGAAAGAAAGAGGAGAGATCGAGTTCACGAAAAGAAAAGTAAGAGCAATTCAATGACACTGACACGAGGCAAATGAGAACATCAAATCAAGTCTCTGCAGTTACTGAGGAAAACGGCAAGAAGCAGTTCCGCAATTTTCGCAAAAGACTAGTAGCTTTGGGTGACCTTCAAAAGCATGAAGTGGCTGAGCACAAATATCCCGAGAATAACATACAGTAACACGCGTCTTTCCATGAAGAGGTCGGGAATAAATTATTGGATTGTTAGCTCTGCACGACTCTCCGGACTCACCTATACTGTATCTCTAATCAAGACATTTCAACAAAATGAATTTTATCTTTTAAAAAAGCAATTTCAGTGTGTGTGAGTCGAAACGGAGTGTGCAAAAATCTTTTGCACGCAATTGTTCGGCAGTCAAAAACATCACCGAAGTTTCTTGCAACAAGGGTTTGTTCCACAGACATGGTTTGTTCGTGATCAGTGTAAGATCAGCATTAGGCTTTTCCTGACAGCCCATTCTTTCTTAATTGCTATTTCAACATGAAATGAGAACAGCAGAACTCGGTCGTCTCTAGATGTTTTTATGACTATTCCATCCATTATCTTATAATGAGTGATGTTCATACATTATACAAAAGGGAGAAACTCGTGGATCCAGCTTTTGCGCTGTTCAGTAGGCTGTTTCTCTTCTATTCTACCCAACTCCCTCTCTCTTTTTGTTTAGCTCTTTTTCCTCCCTCCATCTCTCTCTCCACCCACCTCCACCCATCCCCTTCCCTCCCTTCCCCCCCACACACTTAATCCACAGAAATTCGAACGTGTAAAATGTTCAAAACTAAACCTTCAGTATTTTCACGCTACTCGTCTTTTCAGCAACGTAAGATAGTGTCTCAATGTCTGTATGTCTGACTGTATTTATCAGATGGACTTAATTAATGATTGCTTCCTCAATGTGTCGAAGTCTGCCGAATGTTTAAATGGGGCTAGATGCGTCAGACATGAGTCATGAACGCTTCGACGAACATATATGACAAAGTGTTTCAGCTTAAGAAGTCCTTGGTAACTTTTGCCAGCGGGCGAAAACGAATTTGTTCGATAAATTATTTGTTTTTAGACGACCCCATCATCAAAGCAAGAACAACACCCGAGCAAACTAACACCAGCACAGTCGTGTCGGCCATAAAACACTCCAAGTGTGGCGACCTGCGCTTCTGTGGGACGCGCGCTTTGGCCACCTAGCAACCACGAGACCGGTGGGGTTGCCCCACATCGTGTAGTGGATTTGTTGGCATGTATTTCTAACGATTGCTGGGATTTCTGAGCAGTGAGGACAGCTCACCCACAGCGTCCCCACCGTGTGCCAGAACAAAGCGTCTTCCGTTCGATTCATTAAGCACACACGGTGCTTGCATGATAAAAACAAAGCCGATAAAACAAGCATGCATTATACTGCAGGATTCAGTTTTTAATGAAAGCTTTTACGCAGCCAGTTTCATTTTTCTCCAGTAAAACCGTATTATATGGCCAGAGCATTGTTGTGAGTGTGCTCTAAGTGAGCTTAGAAAAAAATCGCTCTTCCCTGTTTGTTCAGGATTACTTATCGAAACACATAAGCCAAGGCTTTTCCGCTGTATTCTTGAACTTGGGTCAGAAACGTTATTTTACGCGCTGTCATCGTTGTCACAGTTTCTATCCATTTCCATGAAAAGTTTTGTTCTCTGCCTCCTCTTCGATCTCCTGACGTCGATTCTGTCAGGCAGACGACAAGGCGGCCATGTTTGTGTCTCAGCAAGTTGGCGTCCTGTGTGATGTGCAATTAGGGCTCTGTGTTTTCGCTCCAGCCCCGATCAGTGAGCCGACACAAGTAACGTGATATGTCTGGTGCGATTCATAGTGGCTCTCAGCAGGTTCCCTAAATGAAAGCCCTATTGATTCGAAACTCTGTGCGGTTAGACGCCATGTTCGTTATCCACTTTCCTTCACTTCCTCCCTCCATCTCCCTCAAAATGGGTGTGCGTGCATGCGCGCGCACGCACGCATAACCACACACACAAAAAACAACCACACTCAAGCACGCATACACACACACGCGCGCACGCACGCCCTCACGCGCTGACATACACATCAAGAGCGCATTCACTCGCTCGTTTGCTTGTTAAGTCACTATCACTCCCACGTTTCTTTGCGAATACGTGTGCAAGTGGGAAAGTGTATTTGTGTTAGTGAGCGCGAGCGCGTGCTTTCAAATATTACTCGTGCGTAAAACAAAGTGGGTGGGCGCAAATGGGCAAACAGTATCGATCTATCCGTTCGCCTTACGTTTGATTATAACTGCGAATGGTAGATGTCATTTTTTCGGAGCTGCATTAATGACGAGATCGGCTGTATCTTTTTGTTTTGCTCCAGGGCCATTGTTAGAAATCTCATCTGATTGTGTCGCCCTACCACCCCCACCCCGCCCCCACCTTCATCCAGCTAGACCTAGTTAAGCTTCGATTTTCGATCAGGTGACACCAGTCTGCACAGACTCCTATGGTTCACTCCTCTACCTTCATCACCACCATCACCACCATCACCACAACACCCCCGCCATCTCTACCCTCTGTACATGCTTGCTTGCGTGCATTTTCTGTGTGTGTGTGTGTATATGTGTATTGGTGTGTGTGTGTGTGCCCACGTGCACCTACAGATTAAACGTTATTTATTTTGGATGATTACCTCTGCCTGTTTTGACATGTCATTATTTCACGTCTATCTTTTCTTTTTCTTCCTTCCTTTCTTCCATGTGTGTCCTATAGGTCCTCCCCCACCCCCCGCGGCGTATCCCGTTCCCACTGTTCCACTTGTGGTGGACAACGTGTATATAACTTGCACCGAAGTGCATGATGCATTGCGTCAGACAAGCACATCACACAAGGCGTGGCTAATAAGGCCTATTTACAAGATGGTGGCGATGATGGTGTGCTGTGACGTCGAGTGAAGAGAAAAAGAAAAGACAACGTAGGGTGTAGCTGGGTGCAGACGGCACTAACGGTTAGTTACAAAACAAACAAACGAACAAAAATCGATCGAGCGGGAGATGATAGCGTAACAAAGAAAAAAATCTAAAGGCGGTGTAGGAATGATAATGCTCAAAACAGAGCATTTAGAACATCCATGGCCATACAGAACTAACCCTTTATAAAAATATATTTTAAAAGTTTGAAGAACTTTTGACAATGTCAGAAAATACAATCCGTTAGATTTCCCCTGTCCAACAGCGTAAAATAGTTTCTGCATTTATTTTTTGGTGATCAGAGATGACTAAAAAAAAAACACGCGGCTGTGTGCTAGAGCACTCGGGCATTGTGAAAGTAGCCCCTCGTCTCTGTGTCCTCGTCTTTGTCCCCATGACTCGAATCACATTCTTTCCAGCACGTGCAGCAAACGTGAAGACCCCAGCACTTAATTGCCGGCTGTGTGTGCTCCCTCATCCATATGCGGATTGCTGTCCTGGCCCTTTCTTAGTTGGAAGCGACGGCCAACAGCGGGAGACACTTCAGCGTGACACGTATTTTCTGCTTTTTGTTGACGAGCTTTTTAGGTTGAGAGAGAGAGAGAGAGATGTTCCGCCCTGAGATGTCTTCATAGAACTAGCGATTAAGATAATCGGATTGCAAGGAACCATGGGACATTTTCCTGGCTGATTCGGATTTAATGCTCGATAAAACAAATATTCTCAAGTTCTGCATTTGAAGGTGACGTTCAGTTTGCTTTTATTTGTTTGTACGAAAGATGTCCTTTCAATTATATAAAACGTGTATAACCCGTTTAGATAAAAAAATCCAATAAACGATCGAAAAATGACTCTAACGGAAAACAAAATGAAAATATACAGATGGTTGAAAAACCAAAATTTGATCGATTAATTGTTTCTCACACCATGCAGAACTAGATGTCGAATGCGATTTCAAACTTCTTACGACCTGAATTGATCCAGCTACGAGTGACGCCAGTCGCTGTTAATGTTATTGTGCTTGTTGTCAATGTACAGTCGATTCGAATTTAAGCCCACTTGATCTCAAACTCTATCTCATGCCCACATGGTCCCATGCCCACTTGAACTCAAAGTAGAGCTTTCCATTTATGGGGAAAAAAGAATCTTACGCGGTGAAGTCAGAGTTCCTCTCCCCGCACCTCCGCCCTGTCTACTGAAAGGACCGGTACAACAAATTTGTACGAAGATCAATTATTGGACTTAAATTCCACTACTTAGTTGTTGCACGTGTGTAAACATTCAAAAACGCGTAGCCTAAGGACTCAACACGTCAGGATACACTTGCTAAAACCATCCTACAGGAGGAGAGGAAGGCCAACAAAAATCTGGCTTGACAAACTAAAGGAATGGACAGCAATGGCATCCTAGTTCTGCAACGGGCAGCAAAAGACAGACCAGGATGGTAGAGATTGTCGGAAGGAGCATTCCGTATGTTCCCCTACGACCTTCTAGGTCCCAGGACTGAGCTGGAGTGTCTAAGGTTTTCAAACATTAAAATGTCATCAAACCAGGTTTTGGTTGCATGAGGGGTCGTATGCACCCTTCCAATCATAAAAGCGATCGTAAGGCCCGTCCGCCCTGTGCATTTTACGCGCTTCTTTACCAACGGAGAGGATGTAAGAAAGCCCACGCCACACAATTCTGAACATTAAATGATACAGAGCGCTAGGCGGAAAACTTTAAGTTTTCGAGTTTTTGCTATTTGCGCCTTTCCCCACCCCTTTTGTCTTCTTTGTGGAAGTTGAGTCGTTTATGAAGAAACACAGAGTTTAAGAAAAATTTTCTCCTTTTTTCTCTTTTTGACCTACATAATAAGAAAAAATATCATTAGAATATTTTCATAGTGGAACTGGCTGGTCTCAGCTCCAGAGACAAATGGAGAGTTACAGAATATTTCCTGAAAAATAAGGGTAATATCTGACATGCACAGTTCGACAAATCGTACGAAAAGAGTGGTAGAGGAACTAGTTCAAACATCTGCCAAAACGTCTTATTTGCCGTAATCAGACCTGGATCAGTTCCTTTGTAACAAAAGAGATTTTTTTTAGAGAAAAGTTGTATAGACCGCCGCATAGAAGACAGTACACAGGGGATGTCTTTGTGGCGTTTTACAGTTATATGCGTAAGGTTCCTTTGTTTCAAACAACCAGACTAGCACCAGCTTTGGGGGCTTAGGGACACAGAACATTCTTACCACCGTCAACAACCCCTTTCCCTTTCCAAACGAAAGAGGAGGGGGGGGAGAAATATGCGATCGCCTGATGACGACGAGGCGCTGTTGCCCGTTCTTGACTCTGGATCTTTTTGAGGATCTGCCAAGTTCCTTTCTTTCGGCCCTCTGTTTGCTACGTGTTTGGGTACGGTAAGCTCCCTTGGGCACATGCGTCTGCATACGGCTATGTGGGAGCGCTGCCAGTACCTTTGTTGGAGTTATCTTTCGATAATTTAAGCGCTCGGTCCTCATTTGTTCTTGATTAATTTCTGGAACACGGGTTTAACAGTCGTTCTAATGACCTCTGGTGATTAGCTATCGTGGTCCAACCCCCCCCCCCCCCGTCTGTTCCATTCTCCTGGGTACCCCCTCCCATTCCCCCCCCACCACCACCACCACACTAAACAACAGCGGTTGTTACTGTAGCAGTACTGCACTGCTCCTTCAGACATACCCAGCTGTTTTCGATTCGCAAAAGAAGGATTTAATTAAGACGTTTTTGAGAGTTTTCCCCCTTAGCTTTTTTTAACTCACGCCAGTGAGAGCATTTTATGGTCTGATAAATAAGTTGGATTTTTTTTTCATTGCTTGAATGTTCGCCCATGGATTAAACTCAGTCGCGAACTTTCGATGTTTGGACAGCAGCCTCGTGTACCGCAGCACCTCTTACTCTCATGTAGCCGCGGACAGGAAGGTGAGGCGCCATGAGGGATGTCATGCTGGACCTCATATTCGCTAACGCAGCTTAACATAAAATTTTCCTTTTGCTGTCAACCATTGTAGTGCCTCTACTTCCGGTAAGCTGTTGTCAGTGACCTGACTTGCGGTCTTCGCTGCTGCTTATCTACATCCACAATACCTACTTTTTTGTGAGGGGCGAAAGCTTGATCATTACCATCAAACACTTTCCTACAAAACTTACTACCACCCATGTTCCTTCGAAAATATGATGTTTTACAATGTTCTATTACCTAAATAAAAAAGGTAAATACGTAAAAAGGTAATAGCATATCTCAATGGATAGAAACGTTTTGTTTCAAATTGTCATTAGTGGAGAAATACACAAGTTTAGTCATTTCGTTGCTTTTAATCGCAATCAGTGCAGCGCTCTCTATGTGCATATTCCTTGGCGAATCGCAGCATAACTAGAAAACGCATGCCGGAAAAAGTTCAACTTCATTCCGTGAAGATGAAGCAAAAACGTAACGTACCAGTTCTAAGTGTCGGGGTGGAAGTAATCGCTAGAGTTTAATATCGCACATCCTTTTCTCTTTTTACCCTTCTTTTCTTCATTTCTCTTTGTCTTTCTTTCTCTTTCTTTCAAGTTTCCATCTTTCCTTTCCTCTTAATTTCTTTCCTTTCAATCCTGACTTTCTTTCTTCTACGTTCCTTTTTTCATCATTTCCTTCCTTATCCGTGTTTGTGCAGTTTGCAAAACTATACATAAAAGTTGTATAACAAAGCGATATAAAAATCGCAGACAATGCGTCAAGGTGTGGTCTGTCATGTACAGCAGTATGTATGCCTCGCTTATAAAAAAAAGACCAGTGATGTGAAAGGAAAAGCATGAGGATCGGACCAGTGGTAACCTACCGAATTAATAAAACAGCCGGTCACCTGTTTGTTTGCCTGTGTCGTTGTCAAAGCGGGGATGTCTTCAAAAGCTGCTCCTGGAGAGGTTAGGTAACAGGTCTAACGAAGACGAACAGTTGACCAGTGCGAACACAGCGCACGCACGTGAACATCCACAGAACAGGGGTTTGTTCCAGCCAGAGCGGGTTGCTTGGTCACTTACTGGTTTGCTAAAACGAACTTAACTCAGATCGCGAGGGCGGACGCTCAGCCACTGTCTGGGATCTGGAGTGAAGGTATCTCGCACCACGAAGGCAGTGCCACTGTCGACATAGCGACCTCCAGCGCTGGCACTGCACCGTTGTCTCTGACTCCACGAGTGGCCGCAGCCTCAGCACGTGCACGACGGGCTGTGCACGGCAAGCGTCACAGCAGGCGCTAGCAGTCCCACGGCAGGACGCGAGGTGCGAGAATATTTCAGCGCCGATACACGGTGACTTTCCACCCTGATGGCTTTTGTTCGATACAGGCTGACTGCAGAGGGCAGGATGTGTGTGTGTGCGTGTGTGTGTGTGTGTGTGTTTGTGTGTGTGTGTGTGTTTGTGTGTGTGTGTGTGTTCTTATCTAAGCAAATATTGAGCCTCTTAGTATTGACCCTCTCAGCAAACTCTCTTTCACTCTGTCTTACTTCATACTAATTCCCTCCCTCCTCTGTCTCTCCAACGCGCATTTACGCAAATACCAGCAAAAAGCTCACTTAAATGCACACGCAATCCTTTTGCCATGTCGTTGCGTGGGTGCGTGCATGCAGGATCAGGCACAGAGATCGACAAGAGGACAGAAGCCTGAAAGAGTGTGCGTCCAAACACGGGCGGCGAAAACTCACAGAAATATCAAAAGCAAATCGGAAACATTCTAGTTTACACTTTAGCGAGAAGAAGTCCCTGGTGGGCAGTCACATACATCAAACTTTCACAAAACAATTTTTTTCTGGCACCGGAGCAAGTGTCCCTTGTTGCCTCAGCGACAGCTGTCAAAGGACGTGCATACCGCCGATATGACATGGAGCGGAGTCCGGTAGCCATGATCACTGCCCAGAGAAATGCGTTTACTCAAAGAGGAAACCGATGTTTACCGTGTGTAAATGCCGAACTTTCTGCGTAAAATCAGCGCGTGCTTTCTTTTCGCGAAACCGTATTTTTTTTTCGACCAAGGTAACTCAGCTGAGCTGGTCTGCTTTTTATAGCTGCAAAGTACTCGCCATGTCCAGAAGTTTATAGGTCTCTCTTAACCAAACGCATCTGCAGCTTCACTTGCTGAACTTGGTCGTTAATACGAATGGTCATATTCGGCGAAGTCGCACACACAGTCGTTTAGTTAAGAGCAGCTTTGTCAGTGACAGCGAGGAGAAAGGCACTGTGAACACCAAGCTCAGTCTACGCAGCTGACGACACTACGCGAAGATGCGCGTTCACACGGAAAGTGTATATCTCGCGAGATACCTCGAGATATTTGTCCGCTTTCTTTTTACGTAAACGCACATTTTCGCTTACTGCGACCTACTCTTGCATCCGCAGAACTTAGCAGCATCGACAAGAAATGCCTAGCAGGGACAACCTGAAAAATACCCAGCTAGCCTCAATGGGTCGTCGTGACCTCCAGGTCCTCAAGTGACACCACCAGTCTTTCCCCTGCGTGTATCGTCTCCGCACCCAGGCACCTGATCGAAGACATGTCGTCTCCCAGAGCGCACCACGAGGGCTCTCAGACAAATCTGGAAATGCTTCGCACTGTCATAGACCTAAGGCAACTTCTCGCAAAATGCTCGGACAGGGGTGAAGGGAGGAAAAGGGGGACCTCCTGTGATTTTCGTCGACCTGATCGATTCCCTCGTGCTGCCGTAGTCGAACCAGAGTTTATCAGCTGTAGGCAACTGTTTGTCCTAACCGCGCATGCGTATACTTGTAGTTTTTTTTATCGGTGGTCATGAACGACATCACGGAAAGACACCTTAAGCATCCATCCATCCATTGAACGACATCACGGAAAGACACCTTAAGCATCCATCCATCCATCCATCCATCCATCCATCCATCCATCCATCCATCCATCCATCCATCCATCCATCCATCCATCCATCCATCCATCCATCGTTCGTTCGTTCGTTCGTTCGTTCGTTCGTTCGTTCGTTCGTTCGTTCGTTCGTTCGTTCGTGTTGAGTGTAAAGGACATCTTCCATTATAGAGATTGCCTTTGACAGGAAGTTGCATTGATAGATTTTTCTCATAGTAACATTACAAGACCTTCAAGAATTGTACTCTGATGAAGGCTGGAACTTGGTTCGGTCTAACACACTAACAAATAAAAATTTGTGTAACATCAGGAAATACCTGCGGCAGTTTTTGTCAGTGTCGCTGACCAGGACTAGGGACAGAATAAACTGAACGCAGCAGGATTTCCGTCCAAAGAGTGGGTTCTGAACACCAGCGAGATGCCGCCTTTTCTAGACAGGCGATGTTGAGTGCAAACCGATTACTGCTCTTCTTTTCTAGAAGTTCTTGGGAAAATATTGATTTTAGATTATAGACTGGCTTACTGTATTGTGTCATCGCAGCTGGAAGAGTAGTCAGGGGGAGTCTCATGGTGTTGTCGTCAAAGAGTTGTTGTTGTTGGTTTTTTTGTTGTTGTTGTTTTGGTGCTGAACGGATGTTAGCAAAGGAATGAAGCTACGAATAAATGTCAACGGATGATAACTGTGGAAAATAAAATGAAATGATTGAACGAACAAACAAACGAACGAAGCAACGAACGAACGAACAAACAAACGAAAGAACGAAAGAACGAACCAACAAAAGAACAAACGAACCATCGAACGAACAAACAAACAAACAAATAAATGAATGAATCAAATTTTATTTCCATAGAGAAAAATGTAAGAATTAAAAGGAAACATAACTGTCAAAGTTAAATGAATAAAGGACATTTTCTTTACATGGATAAAAACATTACGCAAATGGTTGCCATCTAATGGTAAAGATGATGATGAAGACGACGAGAACATTTGCACTCTATATTTCGGAAAAATTACAGATATCTTTAAAACTACATTAGTAAGATGGTCCAGTTGATGTAAAACAGTAAGTATGTTAATCAAATGATTTAAAGTTCATAAAAGTGATAGTTTACTCAATTCATTCAATTTAGTAAATTATTGCACCAAAGGAATTACAAAAGGTTGAACTTCCTGTCAGCAAAGTAGACCTACGTGTTACAAGTACTTGAATAGAGGAATAACAACTATTTCTTTTCTCATTTTCTTTTCCTGACGTGATTACCCCAAAGTCTAAATTGTAGTTGCCTGCTAAGGGCAGGCGATTAACGGCACTGCTGGTCAAGGACGAGAGCCACGCGAGCGTCCCATTACACGGGAGGAAAGCTGCTGTCAAGACGATTGTCGGGATTCCAGCCTTATTTCCTGTCCACCTCCTGGACATTAAGGTAGCATGGCGTCTTCAGCTGTCTTTGCCGGCATGACGTCTTCAGCTGCTGTCTCGTCTTCAGAGAAATGTTTTCAACCATTATCTCAGCCACCACCCCTCCCCAAACAAACACATTATCTGCGGCCGAAGTTAAAGCGTTCGCATTTTGTATCGATGTTCTGAGATTTCGATGAACTCTCTGCGCCGTGTACCTGGTGCTCTCGTGCTTGTGCGGGTACGTGTGGAGGACGGACAGGGAGGGCGAGAAGAGAACGGGAAAAAGAATGTGAGCGAAAGAAAAGATAGAACAAAGAAAGAAAAGAAAGACGCTGAAAACGGATGGTGTTTGGGGGTGGAGGGAGAAAAAAGGGAGAACGAGGACGGCTGAGAGAGAGAGAGAGGAGGGGGAGAGGAAGGAATTTAGTGTCTGCTCAGAGACCTTATGTTCTAAACTCTTTTTTTTTTCTCCACTATGTTGCTTGGGCCATTTTGTGACATGTACACATCAGGCCCAGGAAATTACAGACAGACCCCAGCGTAAAGCAGCTTGTTTTCGCTGTCATAAGGCAGCCTGAAAGTGTTACACTGTTGCAAGAGGGGGGGACCAATAGCCCGGACTGACTCTACAAGAAGTGGTATCGGTGCAAACAGACAAACTATAAACGACTGTTAGACACGGACTAATAATGTGTTCAAAATTGTCAGCGGCCTAACCTCCCCCCCCCCCACAGTACTTAAATATGATTGACCTTACCTCCTCCCTTAGTTGCAGACATTAACATATAGACGAAGACCCCTTGACAGGCACATTCCGACTTACAAAACTGAGCTATTACGAACCTCGTTCTTCCCATCTACAACTGTACTCTGGAATTCTCTGCCGGAAAACGTACTAAAAATAACTTTAACCAGTGCTTTCAAACAGTATGCATGTAAACATGACCCTCAGACTCCATCACACTGTTTCACAGGTGACAGAGGAGAGCAAATAATCCACTGCTGCTTCAAAAATATGAGCAATCTCAACGATGACTTATGCCGACGACACTTGAATGATGATCCTTCCTGTGAATGCGTTTTCCTCACGAACTACACGTAACAACACTACAGGGCTGAGCCTAGCCTGCTGTTGCCTACCCTGCAATCTTTTGGTGTTAAACACACAGAATGCTTCAATAACGGATTTTTAAAAAAAAACTCCTGTTATAAAATTTAGGTGACAACTGGACGCTATACAAAAATTAAAGATGCATGAAATGTTCGCATCCCCAACCCTAGTATAGAATGGAATTCTGTGTATGGAAAGGGATTAGACCATAGAGACAGAACGAGGGAGCTGTAAACCAAGGATCTCTTAAGATTTTAGTAAGCTTAAACTGTTTCTTGAAACAATAGATAATAGTCAAATTTTGTCCTTAAACAAGAACTATGGGGATTTATGTACCTTATTTAGTGGTACCTATTTTGCTTACGACGAATAAGTATATAAGAATATCTAGGTCGCAATACAAGAAAAGTGCTACTATGGTATTATGCAGCACAAAACTGCCGATTGCCATCAGGGGAGATCATCTCGAACCCTGTAGACAGAGACTAGATGAGATAAGGAGCCAGATTATCTACCCAATTTTCCGTGCTCGTCGTCTCACTGCCAGGCTATCGCCAACTGCACGCCCACCACGATAGTTTGTGCTGGTCAATAAAGGGCTTCCACATCTGTGAGTTGTCAGATGCTTACACACAAGCGTTCAGAAATGTTTGATGTCTTCGTGCCACAGAAAGCTACAAATTCTTCACTTTCTACAAGGAAAAGGATATATCTCTTAAATTTACATATTCGCAACAGAGCACGACGAATCTTTTACAAGCATATTAAAGTAGCTCGCTTTTATGACCTCAAATGCAAAATCGATTATGTATTTAGCACGTTAGTTCTGGTGGACGGGAAAAAAAACTCTTCAGTGTTCTTGTGGCAGCTTCCGCAGCCCCTTTTAACAATTAAACAAATTGATTTGCACAATGGCTTCAAATTATACAGCACTTGTATTAAACAATGAACGATTTTTTACAGCAGGTTAATGGCGGTCAGTGTGTTACGTCGTAGAAGGTTTCCACAGCGCTATTTGTTTCTTTTACTGTATGTTCGCATAGTGTTGTAACTTTTCATTCAAGAAAGTTGACAAAGTTAGTGACGCAGTACGTAGAGATAGGAGTGAAAGACGTCATTTTTCATTATCAAAACGCGTAAGATTCGGTCTTCTCCATCCAATGGGAAGAGAGAAAGTTTGGTTGACATGGGAATGAAAAGATCTGGGGGGGGGGGGTTAACGCTTTTCTTGGAGTCTAGTTGAAGGCAGCGAGGGGGTCAGACGTACTGCTAGTTTGTGAAGCTGTAACGGTCAACCGTTGCTATACGATCCTCGCTGTGGGCTAGCCCCGTATAGCAAATTATCAAACTTTTTATGGTATAACTGTATCTGCTTGTTTCTCGTCGTGGGAAATCATTGTGCGCTTCCACGGCGAGATATTTTGTCAACTTTCTCGTGTTATGAAAGAGGCAAGAACGTTGTTAGGCCATCGATGTGTAGAGAACCTAACAGTGAAAGCAGCTAGTGATGTTTCTCCATGTACCTGCAACTCGACGCTGTTAGTAGACTACGAGTCAGCAGCCAAGGGAGACATTTTCCACTAGATGTGATTGGACGTTGCTCTAGATCAAGGATCTACGAGGAGCGAGGAGTTTATCCTGTGACGGTTGGTCAAGGACACTCCAAGGGTACCGAACCCGAACTCTTTATTACGCTGTTCATCTTTCCGGGAATCCATACGAGAACCAGGTCGATCTGCTGCGAATCTCTGTCGAAGGCGTCGCTGGGTCTCCAGTGCGTCATTGACTCTGCATTCTGTTCTTCCTGGGTCTACGCCCTGCAGACCGGACTTTGTGTTTCTGCGATCCGAGTCTACTGTCAGATACTGTCTTCTTCCGTACGGACTACGACTGCAGACCACTATTGAGTGTGAACATACACTGTGTTGATTATTCTGTTCCTGACTGGATTATAATCCACCGCAAGTAGTTTTTACGAATTGTATTAGATTAACTGTACACTGCTTATTTCACTTCCTGTTCTGAGAGTTGTGACATACCTTACGTTACTATTATTACACAGACACACTCACACACACTTTTACATCTTTGTTCATCCACCACTTTCCTTCCTCTGCTATCCTTTTAATGTTCGTAGTTCAATAAATGTGTTGAATTATCTGGTCGTGTCCCTTTTGATTGAAAAGGGGGGGTTAGCTTTAGGTTAGCTTTACATTACTTATCTCTTCCCCAAACTCCAGCTCACCCGATAAAACGCTACACAGTGTTGTAACAAAAGGTTCAGCAGAGATTAACTCCCATAGTAGTAACACACATACACACACACAAGCACACAAACACACACACACACCAGCGACTTGTATGCTTCTGTGATACCTTTCTTACGTACTCAGAAATGGAAAAATAATTAATTATATCGTAATCTTCTGTCACACTTCTCCTTGATACAATTATCAAATAAGCATCTCATCACAATTTTTAAGTTGTTCTTTTTTTTAAACACTATGTATGATAACCACGTCTACTTTATTAGTACATTTGACTGTTTAGCGTGCTTAATGAAACGACGCTATAGTACATATTACTCGAAGACATAACACTTTTGACAAAGACCAGGTGGTCAAATCAATTATAGAAGTCATGTCCGTGCAGCTCTAATCGTGTCCCGACAAACACTATTACAAGTACTTGCAAAGAAAGTACATTGACACAAGCAAAGATCCCCCCAGTAAATCCATAAGCATCATTCTTTCTTTCTCAAAACTTTATTATTTTTTTTGCAACCAAGAGAACACATTTTCTCAACGATTTTGATTATTAATACTCGGAGAAGCAAATGTACCCGCAGTGAGAAGCCAAACTTTGAAGCATTAGGGACGATTTAGTATTTTTTGGTTTCTGTAATGGCGTCTTTTGTTGGAAGAGGATCGTACACTTGTAACCTGAACAAGCTCAAAGCCATTCCAGTTGCTTTTTACAGCAATTGGGAGAACATGCGACGCCACTGGCTGAGACAAAAAGCTATGACAAAACCCTCTTGCTGACGGCTTGTTTCCAAGGCAGAACATGTAGGTGGACTTATAAAACAGCTTTGATATGTTTGTCTCATGCTGCCGATTGTATCATCATCATCAATGTAACTTCACTCAATCTGGCTACGGCTAGACATAAGCTATTATGTATATGTCAGAAAGTACTGGTTCTGATGTCTTTCTTGCTTTGGGCGAACAGAAAAAAGTACGAGTGCACCTACAGAAAAAAAGTACGAGCGTACCTACAGAACTACAGGAGGCTCGAGCTAGAGGAGGGAAGATTATTTCTTTGTCGGTTTGTCTCCTGCAGGAACTGTTTTTATGTGTCACGCCGTCTGACCTGTTTTTATAAATCGCTTTTGCAAGTTGATAAATAAAAAATTGGCTGTTATTTTTTTTAGCTGGAAGAGAGAGAATCTTGTGCTTCTCCGGAGCCTGGAAAAACTGAACAGCCCCCTTTATGCTAACTTAGTGCATGTACTTGATTGCAAAAGAAAATAGCGGAATCCATAATGTAGATTTGCATTCTTCGTGTTTTTGTTTTAGAAATCTTTCCTATTTTCATAATATAGGATTGAATTTTGAAATCCGTTTCAAGGTCTCCTGTTCCCCCCTCCCATGAACTCTGCTCCCGATTCATTAATCAACGTTGACGTCTTCGCTCGCTTAAAGAGTGCCACAGAACTAACTGTATTCAGGTTCCAAAGCAGCAGCTTGTCAGGATTTTACGCCCTGGCAGACGGCATTCAGTTTGCTCCCATGCTCCCATCGGCTCACCAACAGCGTGCGGTCTAGCACGTTAACGCTTCATCGGCAGGAAGTGGGCCGTGCTAAAGGGCACAGACTGCACCCTGTCTACTGTATGCAGGGACAGTTCTAGTCCGACAGGCTAGAAGGCGGTGATCTACCATAAATGGTGGTGGTGTGAAATTTAATGTTATTCTTTGATAGAGGTAGTGAAGCTGTGCAGTGTTTATTCGACTTGTTGGTGTAGACCGTGTGATGTTTGATTGCAGAGACCTGGCGAGGATGCTTGCGAGAAATCAATTTCTTTAAAGTTTAATTGTCTGGGTGAAAACTACTCCACAAAGAACAGCAAGCAACTCAAGGAACGCAATAGTCAATAGGGATACATAAGCTTTTTTTTCGTGACAGTGATGACAAGGGGGGAGGGGGTATTTGCACCGTGGTGTAGAGTCTATCGCAAGCAGAAGAGTTTTCAGGTATGCAGACGAACGGACTGACAAACGTAAGCCGGTGAAGAGGAGAGTTTCTCGGGAAATTCAAAACAACATTTAAGAGTCACGAAGTGCACACTGCGCATTTAGAGGTCTTACAGTCTGACACAGCGCTGGCCAAACTTGATCGATCTCGTGTTACCTTCCATGGCCGCCTAGAGAGAGTCCTGTCCGCTTCATTAGCTGCCTTTGTTCTAAAGGTTTGCCAGAATTCCCCAAGACCTTTCGCCAATGGCTGCTCGTGTAATTCACTTTGGTGTTCAGGGCTCCACGACATGTGCTGGAGAGCATCTTTCCTTCTCGCTGGTTGCACTTAGCGGCTGCTGAGTGCAAAGTTTTCGGCTCTTTAGGTGTCTTCTCTAAGATGTTTAGTGATAACAGCGAGAAATGTAGTTCTTTGAAATAGGTCGTGTCTTACTTTTTTCAGGTTTTTTTTCACGTACTGTCTGTATTTTGGCGATAGAACAAATGTACCTAAGTACCTCCTCTCTCCTTCGCCACCCCGTCATCCACCCCACCTCCACAGCATTCTTACTCTATCGTGCATTTTGCTGTAAACCTGCAAAGCGACTTCCACTAATTAAAATGTACAGGTAGACCTCTATGTACAGGTAGACCTCTATGTTTAACATCACATGCAGGTGGGAATTCATGAAAAGCAGAAAGTACACTTTTCCGGGTACAGCCGTCGTTACAAGACCCGGCAAAGCGTCGACTCTGTTGGCAGGTGGCCCAAGCTAAGAAACACAATCTCTTACATAAAAGGAGGGCAAGCAGGCCCTGTCGCCTTTCAGTACACAAACTGATCGATCGTAAAGCAGCAACCTTTCTCAATTTTCCACATAAAAGAAAGCGAAATTACTACCACCGGCACTTGCTGCAGTTTAGACAAGCACAACAAGCAAGGTTTCTCCTTGGGAGACAATTATTCCAAACGCCAGCATGCAGATCTTATTAAAACGCCGATTCAGCTCTTTCGAGAAGCGGGGGGAATTTGTTTTCAGCGCCCGTTGATAGAAGCTGCCTCCAGTAATGCTCTTTTCGTGTTTGTGGTCCTGGCACCACTGGCGTGGCTTGACGACGGCCCTGACGACTGGTGTGCACCCAACTAGTCATCGGCACTGTGTCGCATTTACAGCTGCTTCAGATCTCGCACGCGCATTCATGTGCACGTCTGTCGTCTGTACTTTTTATTTCTGGCTGTCTTTTCATCACTTCCCCTCTCTACTGTATCATCTCTCTCCCCACGCTGCCTCAGAAATCGCCTACATTTCTCCCTTCCCCCTCCCTGCCTCTGTGTGTGTGTGTGTGTGTTTGTGTGTGTGAGAGAGAGAGAGGGAGAGAGAGACTTGTGGGTGCATTCATACAGGCGCGCACCCACGTCCATGTGAGCGTTTACGAAAACACGTTCGCATATGTATTCATCTTCACGATCTCTCTCACGTTTCGTCTTTCTCAATGCTGTTATTCAATTGCGTTTATATTTGTCTCCCTTTCTCCTCCTGCACTTCCTCTTCTTTCTCTACTTCTCTTCCTCCATCTCCTCTTCTTCGTCGTTGTTCTCTTGCTTCTCTTCCTTTCTGGGGACAAATTATGAATGAACAAAGATGAGAGAGAAGACTGAAAGGGCAAGAAAGATGAATGAAGTAATGGAACGAGGAAGGGGCGAGGGACGCACATCTGTACTTACTGATTAGCTCTGCACGTGGGGCCGGTGTAGTGTTACGTTTCTTCAAATAACT
Organism: Lanistes nyassanus; assembly: GCA_004794575.1. NCBI lineage: Eukaryota > Metazoa > Mollusca > Gastropoda > Architaenioglossa > Ampullariidae > Lanistes > Lanistes nyassanus. Next base: position 34,743 of record SMGT01009056.1, on the reverse strand, counting down.
TTTTCCAGCTAATTTCCATTGGAAGCAACCTTTTTGTGTTTTTCCGCCGCATCTAGCTCGATCGATTGGATCGCGACATATACAGAGTGCGTTCTTTTGCGTGAAACCTATAATTTATTCATGTCGACCAGTCCAAGAGAAAAAAGCGTCAGAGATTGCAGATTTACGTTATGAAACCTGTCAATACACTCTGATCGGTGTAAGCGAGAAAGCCAGAAGAGAGGTTGTCTGTTGAGGGGCGTGGAGGGGGGGGTGGCAATGAAATCTTTTGCTCTGTGTGAAGAGAATTATTTCGTGGCCTATTAGCTTCCCAGTTGCAGATGAGGACTGAGCTCAAGGCCAAAAGGAAACGAACCCTATACCGCACACGTCATCCCAGGACAACCAAATCAAAGCCAGTGAGCGTGGAATTCCTCCAGAAGACCTACAAAGGTGGCATCAGGCGCATGCCATAAGCCTCGTCGACACCAGCAGGCAGACTGCTGCCAAGACACTTGAGGAGCGAGAGGAGAGAAAAAACAACAGGGCGCGGAGGGACTCGCCGCACATACCTGGAAGAACCCGCACCTGACCTATAGGGACGATCTGACCAAAGAGCCGAATTAAAAAGCTAGTGAAAAACTAATCCTGCCGTCTGCTCCTGCTTTTCCCCTAATTTTGAACAAAGATTACCTTCATTATACTTCTTTTCGGTGGCACTGTAACGAAACGTTTTATCTGCCCGAAGACCTGGACAATATTTTGACGAGATTAAATCACATGTTTGTTGCAGCAAACGGCCGGACTACTTCCCTACCACTGTTTCTGTTCTATTCTATTCTACAAAGTCGCACAGTGTGAGTCGGGCATTAACTGTCATTGCGATGTACTCTCGTCTCCACCACGGCGGTACATATGGGCTGGGTGGGGGATAGATGATTTGGCAGAGGGGGAGTCACAAGAAGAGTCAGACGGGGAGTCACAAGGGGAGTCACGAGAGGAGTCACTAGGGGAGTCAGGAGGGGAGTTACAAGGGGAGGCAGGAGGGTTGTCACGAGAGGAGTCAGGAGGTGAGTCAGGAGGGGAGTCACAAGGGGAGTCAGGAGGGGTGTCACGAGAGGAGTTACAAGGGGAGTCAGGAGGGGAGTCAGGAGGGTGCAGGTGGGAGAGAGATCCGCTTGGAGGTGTGGGGTCAAGCACTGACCCACTTAGCTCTGATCCCGCCCACCAGCCACCTACACACACGCTTCAGCCACGCCTGCGTGCATGCACACCCACGGACGTGAGAAGTAGTTGCATAAGATTTTTTTTAAAGAGAACGAGAGGGATATTCCGATTTTTCTTTTAATTCAAATCTAAGATTTAAATAACCTTTCAGTTATATTAAATTTTTGTTTGTTTGTTCGTTTGTTTCGTAGTTATTTTTAAACCTGCAATTTAAACACATTGTTGCGATTTATTATCATTCTTACCACCACTCAGTATGACTGAGGCTTATTGACTGCGGATACAAAAGCTGCTGTAGTCTGTCTCCCCCTCCCTCAAACCCGCTTCCCAGACATTAGCATGTGAAACAACACCGAAGACATCCAGAAAACTCGCGTTGAAGTGCGCACAGCTTGTTACAGGGGTGTGGTGTGGTGTGGAGGCTAATTTGAAGGAAAGTGCTCCCACCTCGAAGAGATGGATCTCCATGGGGGTGTGGGGAGTACAGGGGAAACCCGAGAAGAGCAGAAGATCGAGGTACGAGGAAGAAAATGGTCTGGCAAATAAGAAACATCTATAATAATAATTCTTATAATAATACCAGCAACATCTTCATTTTCTGACAGCTGTGTGTGGTCATTCAGCAAAGATTATTTTCTCACTCAGAAATACATGTAGACTGGGTCATGGCCACTTCGTTTATCTCCAAGGAAGACACAGAGGGTCGTAGTGAAAAACACTCCAGCTGGTCGTATCGAGGCAGCGCAGTGCAGGATAATCTTTGGCGAAAAGTTCAAGGCGATCAGAAATCACTAAATTCTACCGGGTTGACAATATTTACACATGGGGGTCACACTGTACAGTTCACTGGCGGAAGTTGTTCCCAAGACACGCACAGCACGAGACCCGCAGACGAGATCTCCACTGTTGTCACCACCTCTAAATCCTGCTTTGTTCCCATTTATTTGGTGGTGGTGGTGGTGGGGGGTGACATATTCCTTCTTATCTAACTGTTCTTACCTGTTACCTTCGCCACCTCCCGCTTTTACTTTTACTTGAGCTTTAAACAAACAAACAATTAACTCTCCTTCACATGATTTCTACGGCATGCGGTATAAGCTGTTTACCTGACCGCGGTACTCGAGTACCGGAATGCTGCAACAGACTACCACGCCTGTCTTCATGGCTGCTTCTATCCCTGATGCAGCTTAGATTTACTGAGAGTTAATTATCAAATTCGTTTTCATTTCACTCCGACTTGCCTCACCTGCATAATGGCTGACACTTTAAGTTTTCTTAACGTCTTTTTTTCTAATCAGCCACATTTTCGGAAATATTTATCGTGACGGATTACACGTGCAGTCAGCACCGTCACTACCGAGACACTGGCAAATTCTGCATACCCAGCCACGTTTTCTACTGGTCGCTTTGTTTGTCTTTTGTCCTTCCTTTCATCCAGCACCGTGTTTATAGCAAAAGTCCAAACAGATTATCATAGTCTGGTATGAACGGCCGTACTGAAAAGCTGTAGACTCCGGTACACGCCCCAAATGCTGCAGACCACAGTACTCAAAGCGGTTTGCCAGAACGTGTACAGCTACAGGAGATGTCCGGGGGCAGTAGGGCATTTCTGCTCTACTTGTAATGTTTTCCTGCCTTCCTCACCTCTTGTAGAGGCTCAGCTTTTGTGGCAGCGTATCTGGTGAAAGTCTCAGGTGTTTCATACCGTAAATTTATTAAATTCTTGGTGACACTAACAGCCCTTAACCCCGCAAAGGCGTCAGCCTTCTTATACCCTTGTCTATTATCTAGTATGTCAGTACAGTAAAGGGAGCTTATTGAAAATATATAAAAAGCGTTAGATTTCTGTCCTGGGTCCCTGTTCGCACAAGTGTTTTGGCTTCTTAGCTCTACACCCTGGACCAAAAATATATTATATGATATGTGATATGTGATATGTGATACGTGATATATATGATATATGTGACATTTTGTATATGATGTGTGACATACGATATGTTGTATATGACAGAACATAACATTAAATACTCGATCACATATATACCTGCCAAATATTATTTGACGAAATAGTCAGTCGTCTATAAAGCTTTCACTCAAGACCTATCATAAATATATGTCTAGACAACGGGTGCGTGCCAAACACCACTAACAGCTATTTCCCCAGAGGATGCACGTGCTTGTTCTGGGGAAAAACAGCTCTTTGAAAGAAATAATTCAGAGGATTCATTGCTAGTCGCATTTACAGAGAAACGTCCTTCGTACTATGCCATTGTTCTCTTCCCTTTTAAGTACCAAGGTTATTGAACGCATTGAGTGAAAGATTCATGGAAGATGTCACGCAAGGCTTGCCAAGTCATTATCACAATGGAATTCAATATGCTGCAAAAATCAGACGCACGAGTTTGAGTGAACTGTTTGTTTATTTGTTCGGTCAATCGGTCAGCTGGCTGTTTGGTTGGAAACCGTTTTAGTCCTTTTATCAAACCGTTGATTTGTTTAGCATTTTGACAACTACAGCTAAAAGAGAAACAGAATTCTTAAACAAAACAAACACAAAAATCAAGCCCCTTTTTGCCCCCTTTACTCTTTTGATGCGATGCTAGTTTCCCAATTTAAACTGTGAAGAACCTTGAAAGGATTTGGGAAGACATATTAAAAATGGCCCAAATTCATGTAAAGGAACACTTGTAATTATAACCCACATGAATATTAGAATTTGTTTCCCCTAAACAAAGTCCTCTTCCACATTCATGAAATACCTGTCCCATGTCTTGCCCGTCTATATCAGCCGTCAACATGTATAATGATTACGGTGCGTTCTCCACTGCTTTGTATCAGTGAAAACAGTACGTGTGTAGTTTGTTTTTCTGTGCAGTCCTGAGTTTAAAAAAAATTATTTTGTTATTTTTTCTTGTTGTTGTTGTTTCGTAAGGGTCCAGACAACAGAGACGAGAATAAACTTGTTCGCGTCTTTTTAAAACAACTCAGCTCTGTAGCTGCGATGTGATAATCGCTGTCCTGGGGTGGCTTGCATGAGCTGTCGTACTTGCAGTTTCGGTCATAAGGGTGGTCGTACGGCCCGTTCGCCGTGTATTTTACGTATACCTTTACGAACGAACAGGAGATAAGAACGCTTATGCAAGCCAGCCCTGGTTTCTAAGTGTCGTATCAGTAAGCGACGAGTAATCAGTTCAAGGACATTCGACAGACGCTCAAAAATATTTTTATCAGGCCGAAAACACGTCGATATAAACTGTTCTAATACGCTTTGGCTGTCTTTACGGCAGTATAAACTAGAGTACATTTAGGGCGCATATCTGTTTCACCGTGCTATTGACGTCAGTGGACTTTTGGGGGAGGAGTGGGAGAGGTGGGAAAATGCCAACGGGCAAGATTTATCAGTTTTTCCCGCTAAGGACAAAACAACAAAACGGAACTACACAACTTTATCATTAAAAAAATTAAGCAGTAGAACAAGAATATTCAATGGCACTAGGCATGCAATTTTTATATGCAGCAAGGAAAGCTCTGATAAAATCCCACGAAGCAGGAGTTTACGTAAAAACATTGTCAAAACTAGTCAATTCCTTTGAGCAGGGATGCATGTTTTCTTAATTTAGCGAAGCAAACAGTTTATCACGCATGCTATTCTGGGGGAACATAATACAGAGACCATAATGTTGTTAGTCTTGAAATACCCGCTCAGAAACATGTTTAGGTCTCAGTAAAACCTGTTGGGTTTTTTTCTTTTCTGTAGGCCCGGGGTTCGGGGTGGGGGTGGGTTCTGTAGGCCAAGAGATAGTCTCTTATAAAAAAAAAACCTGCTTAAATAAATTCCCAACACGATCAAAAGGAATTCCAAAATTCTTTATTATTTTTTCACACTGTTCATATGTATGTAGCTTGATATACTTATCAAATTATTCCTAACACCGAGATATCTTCCTTTGATGAAAATACTTTTCTTAAGAAAGACATCCATCATGACCTGCCATAATCATCATGCCGAGGCGAAAAAGCGATTACTGGAATTAGTGTGAATATTTAGCCACAAATATCCGACGATGGTTCTGGCGAATTTATTCACGCTCATGTTAAGCAGCACTTTACTAAAATCAGCTGAATTTCCACAAACTTAATGAAACCAAAATACTCTGAAATCTGACACTCATTAGATCAGCAAAGGTAAAACACCGCGGACAGCGAGGCAAACAGACAGTTAGTAACTTCGTTCTCAAAAGACAGGTTGCTGCGTTCAGGAGTCCCATGACGCGTGGAGATCATGAATAGAAAATCGATTTCTTTAGTATAAATGTCATAACAGTAATTATCATGGAATAATCTTCCTTTTGTCATGTCGGTCATAAAACACAGAGACGAAACGACGGTTAACCGAGGGCATATAACTGAGCGCGTGGTACTGGATGACGCAATCTGATATTCATTAAGAGGCAGGCGCGGGAGAGAGAGAGCAATGGGGGGAGAGTGGGTGAGGGACAGAGCCCAGAGAGGCCACGAATCATAACCTTTCTACCAGGACGCTTTAAGCACCTATGAAAATAATACTTATAACTGCGCAGATCTTGTCCTTATTCCGATAGTTATGCTGCATAAGCATTTGACGGTCGTTTGTGGCTTAGGTACTTTCCAGTTCAGTACAAAGAATGCGATTGTTCAGTGAAGCCAGCCCTGAGGCAAACAGCGTTGTTTGTCTCCTTTCTCGCCATTACACAGCATTAACGTAAAACCCGGATCCCAGGGTTGGATCTTGGGGGTGGGTGGGTGGGTAGGTGTGTGCTTTCAGTGGTTAAGCATCCCTTTTCTTCTATCAGTGGACTATCAGCGTCAAAAAACATTTTCAAAATTATGATTTTATCCTTCAGGGGAGGCCCTCAGAATAGGTTCAAAATTTTTTAAATTGTTTTCGGCCGGTAGGGGTGGGGGCTTTGCACCCCCCTCCCGATCCCACAGGGGCCTTGGCAGCCTTTGGACACCGCTAAAACAGTTCAAGCACCCCCCCCCCACACACACACACACACAAACTGATTCCTCCGACCCTGGATCCTAACACCTCTCTTAACAGAACAAATAATCGTCCTGCTTCGCTGAACTGGGTCGTTCATAAAGACGGTCCGGTTCGGCAAAGTACAGCACACGTTCGTCCACTTCAGACAGAACCTTACGATGTACTGAGATGGAGAATGAACTCTCACGCGCAGCACACTCTAAGGTGTCATTGCAGGAACATGCGCGCTTACCCAAGAATGAAACGCGCGTACATCTCATGTAAATGACGAAAATAAGCATTTTACGAGGACGTACGCGTTTCCTGTTAGAGAAAACGCTGATTTTCGCGCAGCGCCGGCACCTGCAGCTGAACTGCATATTTACAAATGTGCACATCAGAGGGCTGTGGCAGTATCTACTGATGTGCTTTACAGTAACCTACTCTCTTCTCTTGCCGCGGTTTGCTCTGGGTGGGGGAGGAAGGAGAAGTGAGTTTACGATCCACGTTTTCAGTATACTCAGCCCCCCCCCTTCGGCCACCTCCACCTGTTAATGACAGGGAACAGGGCGGTCACTGCACTTTAAAGCGAATGAAAACATCGTCCCCGCACTTTGCAACACAGGCATGCTAGTGACTGGAGACGGCTATCTGATATTTTGTGACTGTAGCAAACTGAATCAAGCGTCGTGTGACGGCAGTCTTTAAAAATAATCGTTAAAATAACGCTAATACACCCCCACACTGTTTGTGTTTGAAACATATACTAATAATTTTCGATATTGTAACTTTTTATAGAATGTAAGTCCATAATCAGTTCGCTTTCACAAATTAAGACGTGGATTGACAGAATTAGAATGTGCATAGACATATTTAGCACAAGAGGGGTCATCTTTCCAACAATTCAGACTTTCTCCCTGATGTAGACAGAACAAGCCTCTTGTCTGAAGCCATCCCGTTAGCGCAATTACGCTAGTAGATCTTTATTGTTTGCCAAGCTCCAAACAGGAGCATCGTTTTCGTCCAGCTGAATGTTTGGAAAAACTTCCACGTTCTCCATGATTGTACTAAGCACCGGAAGGGCACCAGCGAAGACTGACGGAAATTTTTTTCCCGATTACTGCCGAACGTGACGTCACGGCTCGGCTTACAGATGCATCCCCTTGCGGTTGTGGACAACATATTTATATCACATTTCTTCCGGGTCTGAATAAGACGGGGGAAAACCGCAGGTTAAAGCCTTTGGCGAGAGAACGGAGAGAGAACTTGCTACACTTGCTCCTCAATGGTGTCATCGGAGAAGTCTAGAAAACTATAAGCAGCAACTGTGTCGCTCTTCGGCGATATGGAGATGAAACTTTTGAGACAACAAATTGGTTTATTTTAGCTTTGAGGCATAAGATCTGCTGACAGGTTAACCTAATACTGAACTCAATAATGTGAACGTTTTCAGACTAGAAGTTGCTTAGAAACATGTGCTTCTTTGGGATTGTCGTGGAGGGCATGTACCGAGAATTCCTGGCACGTGCAGACTATGTGTAAAGAAAAGTAGTACTTAAATACGAAAACGACATTTTTTGTCTGTTCATTGGATGTGACATGTGTCAGACCTACTTGTGATTGTCAGTGACGGTGCTACTAACCATATCCATTCAAAATCTACAGAAACATATCAAGAAATAGATTATACCGAAGTGACTTCAAAATGTGAGACATGCAGCATGGAGACATCTTCCTGCGTCAACACTCTCGTTTATATTTCACAAGTTAACGTACAGTGCTATTTTAAACTGTAAATCAGAGTCTACTTTTCCAGCTTGCACCAGTTTAGGCAGGAAATGGATATCAACTTTAGAAGGTAAGTGTAGGTTTTTGTTGAAATTATGGTATCTAGTTTTCCCCAACAGAAGTTTTGTTGCTAAAGACTAAGATGAGGTAAGACTTTTTTTTTAAAAAAGCGCATAGCATGGCTAACATGGCAAACAAATCTAGGCAGGCTCAGAAATTAATTTTTGTTGGATTTTTAGCCCTTTGAAACTTAACTGAAACTTTAATGCTTTTATTCTTTTTCTAGAAATGACTCACTAAGTGCGACAAACTCAGATAGTATTAGCCTATTGTGTTAACAACAAAAATATATATACATAAATTGGCGGGAGTTATTGGAAATTTTACGTTTTTTTTTTTATTTCGATCAGCTGATGCAAAGAGAATTCTTTTGAGTGGCATGTTTTTGTGACATTGCATCGACTTGAAAAGCGGAAACCTGGAATTTCAAAGAAATTTGTTCAGTCGATGTTCCTGTGTACATGTAGGCCCTGGGTAAGTATCAGTAGAAAAAAATCGTAGCACTCTTCATTTTGTTCAGATCTGAAGACTTTTTTCTTTTTCATACGATTATAGTACATCGCCATGAAATTTTTTGATTATATGTGAGTGATTATACTGTAAAGACGAAACACTCCACATTCAGTTATTTGTCACGGAAACGTGCCATGTCACTACAAACGCGTTAGTGCGTCCGCTAGTTCGACTTCCATGAGCGATGACGAAGAGCTAAATTTGGAACGCTAAGCGTCGGTCAGCCGGCGGGTTGGGGAAGACGAGTTCAGCTTGAAGTTAGTGGACTGTCGACGATGAGAGAACAGTGCAGAAAGCATGAAGGACAGTGACGTAGCGAGAGAAGGACAAGTAATACTACGAGTGCCAAGACACCGTAGCAGAACCCTTCATCTGCACTGGGAGGGCGAAGGAGAATCGGCCTGGTTTGTGTGTGTAAACCTTTCTGCCAAGATGGAAGGTAGGCCAAACCACTCCATGAGAGCTTTTTCTATTTTGTAACCCATGTTTATTTTGCACGAGCTCTGAATGCTACAGTGCTGTGTGCACCTGGGGGTTTTCTTTCTCTCTTTTTCGAGGCTTAAATCTGCGCCTCCTGGTTAAGCGTCTGAAGCCCGAGTGATGGAGCATGTTCGGGTAGCTGCGTCAGTGCACGTGCCATGTGTTCCCGCTGACAGAACAAGCTGGAACGGCCTGAGAAGTTGTCCCCGCTAGAGTGTGGAGGAGACAGATCCCCTCAAGTAATAGATCTAGTGTGATTGTCTCTGTTGATGATACCTGATGCCTCGGCTGAGTGCCGCCCTCAGTGAACTGTGAGGATTGACTGAGAAAGCAGCGATTTTCCCGTACTACGAAACTTTTAGGTGGCGCAACGACATGTGACCTGTGTGGATCGACGCTATAAATAGCGATCGAGCTGGAGCTGGTTTAAGTGATTGATTTTTCTGGATGTTAGACCCAAGAAGCTTTGTGCGAATAAAGTTAGAGACACTAGAGGTTAAGGTGTATGTCGATGTGACAACCTCGGCATAATACAGCGTGACTATTGGAGAATAAAGGACATACGTTAGGTCGGAGAACAGAGAGAAAATACTAAATAGTAAAGAGACTCTCCGATTTACTCAGAGTGAAATCCTTTCTGGATAATTATTTTTGATAGTGTCTGTGTGACAACACCTTGAAATCTTTTATGGCTGATTAGGTTAGTTTTTTTTTTTTTGTTTTGTTTTTTTTTAGCCTGTGTGAAAATCACTTACAGTGAAGGAGAACCAGAGACTATAAGAACAAAAGAACAATAACCGACTAGAAAGATTAACTGGCTAACGATATTGATCATTTGCAAAGAATTGATTATTTTGTGTAAAAACGAGAGGAGAGGACTCGCGATTGGTTAGTATGATGATATTTTCGATAGATGAGAGCGAGAAGAGTTTAGAGAGGCTTGTAAGATGTTTTGTTTGCACGCGCTGTGATTTGCTGGAGTTAGTTGGAAGCCGCTGCGTGCGTAAGAATTGTTAAGTGCTTGAGTCTCTTAATTTTTTTTAGGAAAAGCTACATCGTCTCGTTGTCTTGTGTTTGTGTTTGTGAGGAGTCGTACGCAAGACGAACACGCCCCACACGCCCTTGGTCGCTTGGTGAGAGTAGGGTAGGGTGGCCGAGTGGCGTGTGACATGATTTCAGTTTCTTTATTGGTTTTGAGCCTGGGGGCTTTTAGTCCTGGTGCAGTAAACAGTCTCACTTGAACAAAAACAGGATAAAGGAAATATATCTGCTTACATTGATGAGTCTCTTTTTACTTTTCGTATTTAAGAGCTGAATTAAGTAGTTAGCTACGTGCTGAGACCAGCATATGTGTATGTTGGTGTGTGGGGAGGGGGGTGCATGTGGATACGAGCGTGTATGATTTCTTGTTGGAAATTCCGCCCATGCCCATGATTAATGCATTCAGAAAATGCTTCCTGGTTTTACTAAAACACCCCCACAACCATTTACATTTTTCTTATCGTGTTCTTTGCATTTTAACTGTCTAT
>SMGT01009056.1:9289-21654 GCA_004794575.1 Lanistes nyassanus | reverse complement strand
GCAAGCCTTTTATCTGGTTCGGCTCCAAGCTATTTAAATATTGTCTTCTTTGATACTTTAGTGAATATTTGTCCTTCGGGTGAAGGTTCGGTCCAAAACACGCACACGCAAACCACACCACACCACACCACACCACACCACACCACACCACACCACACCACACCACAAACACACACACACACACACCACGCACACACCATAAACACACACACACACACCACACACACACCACACAAACACACACACTACACAAACACATACGCACCAAACCCACCCAACCACCCACACACACTACACAAACACCTACACACCACCCCCTCCCCCCCCCACACACTTCGTTAAAGGTCAGTCCCTTTAAGTCATGGGGACCGAATTAGTCTGACGTCAGGAGTTCAGTCAGAAGTCCAGCAGTAAAGGTCACGTGTGTAATGGCTGTCCCAGGTCCTGGCGGAGCTACTTGCACACCTGGCTTGGAACTACGTCGCTATCGCCTACGACAACGACAACTATGGAGGCTCAATCGCCAGCGAACTGCGGCGGCTGGCAGAAGAAGGAGGCACATGCATCCCGGTGTACGTCAGTCTACCCGTCGACACAAGGTCCACGGCTTTCGAGACGAGGGCTTCGGAGATCATTCAGCAGGTATGTCGTGAAGGAGGTATTCAGCAGGTATGTCGTGAAGGAGGTATTCAGCAGGTATGTCGTGAAGGAGTATTCAACAGGTATGTCCTGAAGGAGGTATTCAGCAGGTATGTCGTGAAGGAGTATTCAGCAGGTATGTCGTGAAGGAGGTATTCAGCAGGTATGTCGTGAAGGAGGTATTCAGCAGGTATGTCGTGAAGGAGGTATTCAGCAGGTATGTCGTGAAGGAGGTATTCTGAAAACACAAGTAAAGAACTGTTGAGGAAGAAGTAAGAATTCTACTTTGGAATCAAGTTTCGATTTTAAAAAAAATTAAGTCGACATGTGATGTAACTGTATGCAGACCTGTATGCTTATCGCTACAGAGGCAATCACATTTGAAAAAAAAACCCTGTTGTATAGGCGGCTTACCACAGAATCCTCTCCACTCGTGCACAGAGAAAACCGCGTTCCTCTTTTTGTTGAGCAGATGTCGAACCCAGAGAACGGCCTCGTCCGAGGTATCGTGATTGTGGGAAGTTCCTCCACCGTTCGCAGGCTGATCCAGAAGCTGGGAGATCACATCACTTACGTCAGCCTCGTTTTGGGAGAAACGGCGGCACTCCAGCAGCAGAACTTTCAAACGCCCGCTGGCCAGCTCGTGCCCATCGCACGCGGAGCCCTCGTGACGTCACCCCCTTATTTCCCCTTGCCTGAATTTTACTCATTCTGGAACTCTCTATGGACCAATCAAACTCTCTTCGCTGATTATGCAAGTACGATCCCTTGGCTAGCGGGATTCTTTCAGCAAGTGACCGGATGTAACTTCACGCTGCCTGCTTGCTGGAATAGTAAAAGAGATGTGACTTCTACTTTGACCTTTGGAAATGGCGTTGGGAATGGAGTCAGCCTGTACACGTGGTACCATCTGAAAGCAGCAGCTGTCATGGCAGCTTTCTTAAAACAAGAGCAGATGGCGAGGTGTTCCCAAACAAATATATCGGTATGCACAGATCTGATCGCCTTCGTAACAGATCGAACAGGTCTGTTGGAGACACTGCGCAATTCAACAATTTCACTGAGGGAGCTGCAGCCAGAGGTCGCGAACTTTGCCAATGTGACGTCAGTCGTATTCGACCCGAATGGTGAGATCTCGGTGAAAGACGGAGATGTCGACTATACAGTCTACAATTTTCAACAAGAAAACGGAAGAAGTTTTGTTTTCAAACAGGTAGCCCTATCGCTTTTCTTTCATCGAAAACCTTACCAGTAAACTGCACAACAGTATATATACTTGGATTTTATCTTTAAAATGTAACTACTGTTTTCGAAGGAATTTACAGAAGTATCCTGTATTAAATTCTTGAGGACAAGACATGTTTGAAAGCCAATTGACAATTGTTGTGGATGCAAAAAAAGGGGGACATTTGCGCTCCACCCAAATAATTGACCTCTTCTTTCTTCCTTTTTTAATGACAATGGGAGGGCCTGGAATCCACTTTTCTGAGTCTAGCTGTGATGTCAACTCATAATCTCTCATGTTTGTTTTTCTGCAGGTTGCGTCACACGCGAATGATAACCTGACAGTTAAGGAGTCTGATGTAGTCTTTTACAGTGAAACTGGGTCTCCTCTGACTTGGTCACAAAGACCGCTTGCCCAGTGCGACGCCAGTCACAACTGTGTCAAATGTGAAAGCGACATCACTGACGATGTCGTCTTCATCGAGGGGGATTTGTACATCGTAGGAATTCAGGCAGTGCATGACAAAAACCCTCAGTCGCCACTCAAATGTGGCAATATCAAACCACTGGCAGGCGCGGACTTGGCGGAATCTCTCGTTTTTGCAGTGAATCAAATAAACAAAAAAGAAGGCATCTTTAAGGTGACCAGTTTGTTTCCATGGTAACATTTGCTTCAGATTGACGTTTTAGTGGTTAAACAGCGCGAAAATAGGTAAACCTTTATGCTCCCTGTTTGGTTTTCGAGACCTTGCTGCTGGGGATTTCTGGTTTATGAAAATGGAAAGTTTAGGAACAGATATCTGATCATGAGTCTGTTTTTCTTTAGTGGCTAGTAGCAGAATTGGACAGACCGACTCAAAAAAAAACGCAGCAGATGGATATGAAGATGCTGTCCCCTAGAAAAAACGACTCAACCTCACCTGTGCATCGTTTGTTTCTGCGAAAACAGGGCGTCTTGCCAGGACGTACCATTGGTCTGATTGTCATCAACTCCTGCAGCAGCCCCTTGCTGGTCCGACAACGTCTTCTGGATCTGCACACTGGTCGTCTGCTGCTGCCTGACAACAGCTTACGCAACAGCAGTGTACTCTTGCCGACTATTATGGGATATGTGGGCGGCTATTTCAGTGGGGACAGCATCGCCGCCGCAGACATCCTAACAGCAATTGGCAGACCCTTTGTACAGGTGACACTGACCTTCCTGTACTGCCCTTCGCTTGTCTTGTTCAGTAGACTGGCCAGAACATGTGTACTTCCGGAAACAGAACACACAAGATTCCTTTTTCTGTAAATGCTGAAATGTTGGCATTCACAAGTGTGTATATTATTTGGTCTTTGAGTAAAACTCGCTTTTATTGGAATTGACAGTATGTTAGCAAAGTGTACTTTCATTTATCCTGCAATCTTTTTCATACCTCCTATCCCATTTATACCTTAAGGGCTCTCCTGTCCGTTATTCTGAGTGTTTGTGGTCATAAAATACAAGCCCTTTTCAATTTTAAATCTTTTCGTTAGGATCTTTTCCATCCAAACTGAGCAAATGTGGGTAACGCTATTCCTTTTGGTTAACTGCATATAGAGTTTCCGATCCATATTAAACACCATGTGGTTTCCCTCATATAAGAACTTGGGAGACTCGGGGAACAGCGTTTCCTTCGACGTTGACTGTCAGAAAGTTTTTTTCTGGTAACAATATCACACGTCGTCCTTACCTCTCGCCTTAGGTCAGTGCTGCTTCCACGTCTCCGGACCTCAAGGACCGGCTGAAGTATCCCTACTTCCTGCGCCTTGTGCCAGCGGACGACGTGCAGGCTCAGGTGATGCTCGACGTGGCCGCCCGGCTGAACTCTACTTACTTCCAGATTGTCTACGACAAGACGACGGCCTACGCCCAGGGTCTGGTGCAGAAGCTGGAGGAAGCTCTGGCCAACAACTACAGCAAGGCTTGCATTGCCCAGAAGATCGCCACCACCCCCCGCAATGACGTCAGCGAGTACAAGTGGGTCAAGGACGAGCTTCGTAGGAAGAGCGCCGCCAGGCTGGTTATGGTAATCTTGCATGAAATAGAAATTAAAAAACTGATGGACGCCATCTTGCCTGACCTAACCTCCAACGACAATTTCCTGTTCCTCGCCAGCGAGTCTTGGGGAAGACATCAGCAGCTCATCGAAAGAAAGACAAAGCTGGAAGGCTCGCTGGTCTTGGCTCAAGAAATACCAATAGACTTGATCTTCGATGCCTATTTCAAGTCGCTGGATCCCACGCAGGCAAAGAACGTTTGGCTCAAGTACTTCTGGGAGGCTCGAAAAAATTGTTATTTCGATAAAAGTTTCGAAAGAGAAGGCAAAAGTGGCCGGTGTCCTGACGACATAGCCGCTGATTATGTAGACGATCCCAGAGCCTCACTTCACATACAAGCCACGTACGCCCTCGTCATCGGTTTCAGCCAGGCTTTGAGCCAGCTCTGTGGAACTTTAGCGAGGTACCTGTGCGATGCTTTGACTTCTGACGAGCTTGTCAAGTCGCTGAAGAACGTGAGACTGGATGTGTACAACACAGGAGAACCCAGACAGGTGTTTGACAACAACGGCGACGGGATGGTGGGCTTTAAGATTCTCCAGGTGGTTAAAGACGACACATCTCCGCGAGAGGCCGTGGTGTACAGAGAGGTACGCTCTCTCTATAGAGTCCAACAATGTTAACCCTGAAACTGGACATTAATGCTCATCTTTTAGCAACCGGACTTCAAAGTCAGTACACTGTTTACCACTTCTTTACACAGATTTAGTAAGCAGACACGCGATTCTAAGAAACCGTTATCGTTTGGGCGCATAAAGACTCACGAAAAATTGGGTATTAAGAAACTAGCGAATCGTATTTAATGCAAAACTGGCTTCGTAGTTTAAAAGGGAGGGCTCAAACAATGATTACTGCTGACGTAAAACATAACTTTCAAATAAAACTGTTTCTTTCTCTGCACTGATCTGTTTTCTTCAGTCTAGTCTTTGAATACACCAATCAGTCTAATCAAACTTATTTATTTATTCCAAGTTACATCGTTATAGTACAGACTCTGCCCCCGGTATCTCCTTCCTAAATAGCCTAAACATTATATATTTATATACTTACCAAGGTTGGCTCGTGGGCACATCAAACGCTCACCTTAAGTGAGAAACTGCTGACGCCACCTGGAGGAGAGAAATTCTCGTCATCCTGTCCAAACGAGGCTGGATGCAGCGCGTGTTTCGACAGATATTATCGAACGACAGGCGTTCCCTTTAGGTATGCGAGTTTCGCATTTATTCTGCCGGCGATGTCAAAGGATTTTTCCTTCCTACTGAGTGTTCAGAGTAGTACGAATATAAAACAATCCTTGCCAACGCACAAAACTTTCTTTACAACTGCGATGGGCACTGATAATGAATGACAAGGAACTGCAAAATTTATAACAAACCTACCATGTCATTGCTCCTTTCTCCCCTTCCACTATTACATAGATAATTTCTGATATCTCTCGCTGTTAAACACTAGTATAACCACTGTTTACTTCAAACAGAGCTTGTTCTGGGCTATGAAGGAAACAACGCTATGTTTTTGAGACCCCCCCCCAAAAAAAAAACCATTCAATGTTACTGATAAACACCTTTATTGAAAAGAGCGAACTTTTACGTGACTTTTTTGTGGTGTTCACTAAATTCTAATTCACTTAGCCTTCTTCTCAACCTTGCTTCTGCTGACGTACGTAGCCATTTTATACGTGTTATCAATAACATGATCCCTGTCATCTTCGTTTGTTGTTTCTGATCTTGATGTTGTCGTTGTTGTTGCTGCTGGTGCTCTTTTTAATGTTGTGATGTCGGCTAGTGGATCCACATGAAGAACATCCTCAATTCTGTCACTTAATTTTTTTTCAAGCGGTGACAGCACCAACATTTCTGCAACAGTGGGTGTTAGCGTTGCGTTTGCAACCACTGTTATCATTCTACTTATTGTCGTTGTCTGCATCTACCTACGCTTAAAGGCAAAAGGTTTGTACCGTTACATCACCTTTCTAGCAGTCAACGCGTGTTTCTCTGACAGCTTTTTATTAGATATGTATTAGACACAATCCAAGACATGCCCTGCTGTTCTTTTTTTCTGTTGACTTTTTCTGTGCTAATTGCTGTAGAAACGTTGAAATGTAGATGAATGTCTAAATATTTCTACACACACACACGCACACGCGCCATTTATTATTATACCGTTTTAATATTTTGTGTAACTTTTCTAAGCTAGTGTAACCACTACTCACATCTAGCCCGGTGCTTTCCCACCGCCAAGCCAGCAAACGGGCAACGTTGCAAGTTGGTTATACAGGCGCTTGCTAGCTCAGCAACGTCGGAGAGTGTAAAATGTATTAAAATATCTCGAAATGTAATACCAAAACTAAGCCGCGAGTTTGAAAGATGTGTACACCATTTGTTCGATATCCTTCTGTTTCGTCTTTTATGTAAATATTTGTTACTTCTCCTTTTCTTTTTCTGTTGTGTGTTTCACCCTTGTTAGTTTGTTTGTTGTTATTGTTGCTGTTTTGAATTGTTCAGCAGGACAAGAGAGAAGAACCATCAGTTATGCAGCCGGTGCTGGAGGATATGACAGCACCGTGAACGTGTCATCATCTTGCGGTGCCGAGGCCGGCTCATCTGAACACTACGAGTATCTGAGAAATTCCGAAGAACTACTATCTTCTGGTCTTTCGCATCCTGCAGTTGCTGAGGACGAACATACACCTCAATGCGAGACGAGTCCCCCACCACCTCCGGCTTGTAAGGTCTCCGGCCAGACAGGAGGTACTGGATACATCACGCCAACGTCAGGCAATCTTTAGACTTTAAACCTGGCGAGTATGGAACTTTAACTGGAGATGCAGAACGTCTACTTACCAACGCAGTATTTTATTTCAAAAGAAAGAACTTCCTGAATGATTTTTTTTAAATTTCACTACATTGGGAAAACAAATGTATGAACATTTCTGGGTTTTCTGCGACCTGCCATCGTTTGCTTCCTCGCAATTTTATGTTTGTTTGTTTTGGGGTGGTTAGTTTAGTAAAGAATAGACTAAGACTAAAATATGCATTCACTCTTAACCAGCGAACACTACAAAGATTAATCAAGAACAAATGACAGCGCTGCCAGTACTTTGTTGGGGTTGTCGTTTGACGATTTATAGCGCTCTGTCCTCATTTGTTCTTGACTGATTATATTGTGCACCCTGAGGATTTCATGTATTTGTCCTATGTTGTGTTTGTGTCGAATCCCAGTTGTTAGCTTACGCTTAGTGAGCGAGCTGACGATATAAATTAGCGATTCGCTGTATGCACACGTGGTACACCAGGGGCTAGCCGTGTGAAGACTAGGGTCGTTTAAAAGAAAGGGATGAAGATCTGCCACGTTCCTTACTTTCGACTCTCTCTTTGCTACGTGTTTGGGTACGGTAGGCTCCCTTGATTGCATACGTCAGCATACGGTTGTGTCTAGCGTTGCCAGTACTACAAAGATTGTTGACGTTGTTATAAATATTCAAAGTATTTTCATGGCCCGAGAAGTCTTTGTGATCTCAAATGAAAAGATGGAAACTCAAAAGAAATCATCGTAATTAAACCTAACACACAAACTACCTCTCCCCCCTCGCCCTCTCCCCCTCTTCCCCCCCTCTCTCTCACACAGACCTCCTTCACGCGCGCATGCGCCCACACACTCCTGCGCACGCAAACGGAAACCACTGTTTTAATTTAAAGGACGAATTACATTTATTCTGCTGTGATTTTTTATTGTATTATATATTGTAACATCTGGTGATATCTTTTGTGTGGAAAGTGGAGGAGAGAAAGGCTGGGGATAGAGATGGCGGGGGGGGGGGGAAGAAGGGGGTAAAGAGAGAAAGTGGATGTTATGAAGGAGTCAGTACATTTACAAATGGTTAGATTCGGTTATCAGCCATGAGCCAGAGCTAGGTGCTGCTTAACTAGTACAACACAGTGACAACGCATCAATCATCAGTGGGTGTGGAAAGTGCGGGCGAGCTCAGAACGTCGTGAGCTGTTTGCAGTGGGCTGCAGACACGGGGTATGATCCTGTTTACGTCAGAAGTACATTTGATCAAAACATCTCCGCCTGAGACCGTCAGCGTGATAGTTCCTCTTATACTGGACACTGGAAAAAGTACAAAAAGAAAACCAAGTGGGCCTACAGATGTTTTATGTGCTTTTAAACAACGTACACTGGCTGGGAGCGGGATGTGTCTGCAGTGTGTATGGCATGAATCAAACGACGTACACTGGCTGGGAGCGGGATGTATCTGCAGTGTGTATGGCATGAATCAAACGACGTACACTGGCTGGGAGCGGGATGTATCTGCAGTGTGTATGGCAAGAATCAAACGACGTACACTGGCTGGGAGCGGGATGTGTCTGCAGTGTGTATGGCAAGAATCAAACGACGATGGTACATTGCAAACTGTTCGGACGTTTCAACAGCCAAGACGAAGGTGATCAAACGAAAAATAATTCTTCCTCCCTATCCGTATACACCTGTATCTCCTAACTGGTGGATGTTTGTATCAGCTGTGGGTGCATCTTGCAGCAGCGGCGACCCGTAGCAAGATGGTAACCCGTGTTTGCGACAGATCCACAGGGTCGTGGGTTCAGATGTCAACATCCTTTATCCTCCCTCCCCATCATAATAAAACCTTGGTGGTGACTTGAAGCTAAACAAGAAACAGCAAGCTTCTGTGATGAATTTCTATTGTGTAGTCTGGTTCTGAAATGTGTGACTGTTGTTCGAAAGTGACAATATTCTGTCTGCCTAGATCATTTCTTTTCCAGCAACTATAAGCTGGAGGTACGCGCTTGGATTAACACACTGCTGTTGTGCGGCTGGAAGGCTACACTACGTCATAGCTTAGGCTAAGACAGCGGCGTACTGTTCGCAATCAATCTCGCACTTATTTCGTTTTAAATACACGAAGCAAACAAAATGCAGTCGAGCATTAAAGGAATAGTCTTAAATGGCAGAAAAACTCCACAGCCCAAACTTCACTCACGACTTTGTTTTTCCTTTAACCCGATTTTTGTGTCCAGTGTTGTCAGCCTGATGCCTAAGGCAATTTCAGTAACTTGTCTGGCTTGTGATAGAAAGATGTGCACGGGGGAACACAATTCCTTTTACGAGTTGAATATAACATTTTGAAAAGCAAGCGGGGTTGTATACGGTCGGGCTTATGCTGTTTTCAGTTTATCCATTGAATTTCTCTGTCATGGAGCGTAGATTCTTTTGAACACAGTTTTAGACAAACTGGAGCGGGGAGTGTGTGTGTGTGGAGGGGGGTGGGTGGGGAATGAACATTTATGAAGTTTGCCCTTGGTGACATCACTCAATCGGTTCCAGCGTTTTCATCTGCGCCGGTCTTTATGAACATTACTTAGCATCTCAAAAGAGTGCGTTGGCGCAAAGAGGAAGCGCTATTTCCCCCAAATCCCCAATATAGTCCACTTTGCGTTTAAGCGTGTTTTCATGCAGTGGTTTTTCCAGCCATCAAAGCACTTCAGCTCAGAGTTACCAGCAGTCATGCGAAGAAAGAATCTGAAGCACTTGACTTCGCTGGCTTTATAGATGGCGTAAATGTCTTCAACACAGATCGAGAACTCGTGGACTGCAGGCTCTTGCTTACCCGCAAGAAATTGTCTTTCAGCGCGAAGCAAAAAACTAGTAGGGTTGTCTGGGGAACTCTTGCGACACAAGAAGAGATCATTCGACAAGCAAATACGTGGAACCACGAAAGGTATTCTGCCATAAGATTCTCTCCTCGAGATTGTTTCGCGCGGAAAGAGCATTTCTTGCCTGTCTGCAGGCAACGCGCTCCTCCTGCCAAGGGCACTAATCGAGTCGTTGATGGAAGGCAGAGAATGTTCTGTTGTTTTCCCCCCTGCTTTGTTTAGTGCTTGTTGTAACCTGTTCCTCACTGCCTTCCGCCGTCTTTTCAGACTCATTCTTCTAATCTGTTTTGGTAAATTGTAATATTTAAGTAATGTGTGCGCAAAGTGTGTTGGTGCTCACGTTCGCTCACAGAAGTGAAGATGAATATGTCTTTAAGACTAATCATGGAAAACATTCTAAACACTTCTTTAATTGTTTTCTTGCAGAACTTGGTCATTGATTAGATTCTTTAAAATGTCATTCTTTACGTTGACGTATTTTGTCGCATTGTTTTGTAAGCTGAAGTCAGACTTTGGAATCCATTCAAAACTCGCAGAAACGCAATTCATTAGTTCAATGCACGCAGCTTAATTTTTCCACACACTCCTGTGCCCCTGTCGTGCGAAGAATCCCCGGATATTCTTGCGCGCATGCATTTTAGCACGTGTACATTAAAAAAAAAAGACTGATTGGATATACAAGTCAACACAGGCTTCATTGTATTCACTTCATTTATTTATAGCATACTGAAAGACACAGATATTTTTTTAAAAATATGATCCACATACATGAAAACATTTCGTCTGAAACCTCATAAATAAACTCTGAAAGAGTTTTTTAAGCACCCATTCAAGCAATACTATACAACATCAGAACGCAAGGCGCTTACATTGATAATTCAGCAAAGTAATCGAAATCAGTATTTGACAATTACAAAGTATCGTTGTGATTATCGTTCTCAAGCCCTTGCCAGTGCGCTTCGCAATTACATCTTTTCTGTTTCCTGTATTTCGAAGAGAAACCTTCGAGGCAAGTAGGACACACAAATTTATTTAATCCGAGCTTCATCTGGTCTGAAAAACAGTTACAACAATTTATTTTTAATCAGAAAGGAAGTGGTTATATAGAATACAACATACACTCGTCGAATAGAGTTTAATACAGCCGAAATACCCAGGTCTGGTTTGCAGAAGCCGGTGTATCTACACTTCAGGTCAAGCCCCAGAAAACGACCCGTTGCGAAGCTCCCGTAACTCCATACTCGAGTGTCAACGTGACATGGAGAGCCCAAACTTGAGGAGGAATTAAGGCAGTAGCTTTGAAGTTCCAGTTATATATCTTCAGAAACCTTTCCTTGGCCGATACTGTACCATCTTTCCTTGAATCTGTACGTGTCATTCGTGAAAATTCAAGAAATGATATATATTTTTTTAATAAATTTCTCAGTATTCTTTGTGTGGAACACGAAATGATGTATAAATATTTTATAAACTGGTTAGTCTTTATCTTCTACAAATATCACTCTAATTTAAAACTTTTCAAAACTATGAATTTTATACAGCAATTCTTTGAAAAATACTTTCAATCATCTGAAGCAGAAGTATCTCACAGATTTGAAGAACTTTCGAATTAAAAAGTCGTGAAATATGAGTGGAGGTACCAGGTTCACAACTAAAGTGTACATTCCAGCTCAGCATATCAGGAAATGCCAGATAGCATATTTTTCATCTTTAATCCTGCATTAGGCCATAGAGAAAACTGTTTCTTTAGAATTTAAATTAAGATGACTATTATGTACACATGTATGTGCATATATATGCAAACATTTAGCTGATGAGGTATGAAGCATAATAGAGTCCACACTAACTGGGTTTTGGTACGTTGTTACATAACATTTTTATTGCGCTTACCACATACACAAGACAAGACAGATCTAAAAAAATATAATTGTAGCGAACTACATATTTGACATAACCTTGCAAGTTGCAGTTTATTCATTGTGCAACTCCCTACCGCTGAATTTCTATCATAGTGTCAAACTATATTAGAACCTAGACGAGTCGCTGAGGCTTGGGGGTGGGGGGGCAACATGACACACATTTGCAGCTAGAGATGGAAGTACTTACCGGATTCCCTACATTCTACTGCCTTTCAAAAAAGGAATTCGACCGTGACAGGTGTCTCACGTGGTACCCTACCCATACGTAAGGTGGAATACCCTCCGGACCCGGCTGTGGGAAACTTGGCGAGTTGAGCAATACCGAAGAGAAACCCCACTGTAGGCCTACTGTTATATATATTCTGGACCAGTAAGGCAGTCCCCATAAGTGTTTGCTCCGGATTAGCACTGCCACCAAACGGTAAGTGGATAAGCAGCTATAAATGATGCACACAATCTTTTTTCGGACATTGCATGGTTATGTTTTGAAGTTTGTGCAAAAAGGTTAGCTTATCGGAATGAAAAGTGAAACGACTGACGAAAATATTCAGTTCCTGTTTGTCACGCCTGTCTGAGCAGGAGCAGAATATGATCGAAAGTGCGTGTAATATCGCGTGTAAGCATTAATCGACGGATAAAGTATATAGAATGAACAGGAAGTATCTTTATAGCAATATGTCAGATAGTCAACAAAACTCTTGTTACATATAGAGTGCACACATCAGTAAAGCTGACTAGACTGAGAAATTAATTCATTACCTCTAACGGAACGTTTCAAGCTATAGAAAGTATTTAGAGGACACATTTCGACATAACTCAAAATGCTATA
>SMGT01009055.1:544612-572502 GCA_004794575.1 Lanistes nyassanus | reverse complement strand
GGACACGGCCTGGTGCAAGGCCAACGTGCCTTCAGGAGAGCGAGTTGTCTTTCTTGACGTGCACGCGCCACCAGTCGACCTGTGCGTGCTGGCCTCCACCGACCACATCATCACGACCTTCGGAACCTACTCTTGGTTGGCGGCGTACCTTAATCCTGGCATCACGGTGTACATGAAGGACTTTATCAAACCTAACACGCGAATTGGAAAGCTTTTCAATCCCAATGTGGCAGATTATATTTACCCAGGCTGGATTCCCTTATAAAGGAAAAATTCCACCACCCCTCACCTGTCACATGTCACTCCTAGGTTATCACCTGTCACTCTTAGTTTAGCCTGTTCGCTCCACCATTTCTTCACACCGGGTAGATTTCTCTAGCTATTCACATTATTTCATAGCGTCGTCACCCTTTGGTGCAGAAACCATTGACCTGAGGCAGTAAAGAGTTTGGTGACGATTGCTCAATTAAATCTACATTTACGAGATCACCATAAACGTTTGTCCAGTTATTCTGAGAAGCCGAGTCCAGTAAGTTAAGGTACGGCCCGTCGCGTCACACCACCTAACCCTACCCACCCACCCCCAAAAAACTGGATTCGAATTTCTTTGGAGGGTTTGATTTAGTTTGTACGCATATGCACACATCTGCGTGCACGCCTGTGTGTTGGGATATATATAGTGCAAACTATTGTTACTAATAGTACTGGGCGTGTTAGCAGCCTTTGTGCTGGAAAACTGATTACCACCTGGAGATTTATCCTTTTCCCGACTGTCACTGACGCAAAAACAAACAAACAAACAAACAAAAAATGATAGTATGTGTGTGTGCATGCCCATGTGTGTGTGCGTGGCCATGTGTGTGTTCGTGCGTGGCCATGTGTGTGTTCGTGCGTGCATGTATGCTTGCAAGACTGACGGAGAGGAGAGAGAAGAGCGGGTACAGATAGTGGGACGGCCACGGGAGGAATATGGACGAGATCTAGGGGATGTAGAAAGAAAACACGTAAGTTTGTAAGTGATCTCTGCCCTCTGAGTCCTGACGACGGACTGTCTGCTGAGTTGAAGGGACAAACACCGGTGGCCATTCAAACGTGTCCGGTCTTTAAGATAACAGGCGGCGGGTTGATGTGATGTGTTGAGGCTTGTGATGTGGAGCGACTATAGGCTGTCTGTGCACTATAGTCAAAGTGGCAAAGATTTTATCAATGTACGAGTCTGTAACTAAATAATAACTAAATAATAATGTGCGTGCGTGCGTTTGTTTGTGTCTGTGTGTGTCTATATCTCTTTGTTTGCGAGTGCGAGTGCATCCTTACAGATGCCTAAGGATTGATTACAGATCATCGGGGTTGTTTTTAAACATTCTATCGCTCTTGTCTGAGCTCAAAGTACATTTTCCCTCTCTAATGCAAGTCTGTTGCAACTGTGGCTAAAACGAGTTCAGTGGAACAAGAAAATTTACCTGACACTAATGCAAACCGGCATGAAATAAGAACAATGTAATATTGTAATGTCTTATTTCTCAAGCAACAAACAATTGAATTTACAATAGCCACTGAAAATTAATAAACACCTTTACATACTGTAGTGTCCGCGTTTGCGGCTTACGTGCTTTCAGGAAAGGCCGCGGTGAGCGTCTAGTGCTCACAGCACTCTTAAAGCTGTGTTTTATCTACGGTGTAGTTTTTTCCCCAGCTGCGAGTGCACGAGGGTCTTAACAGACAGCGAACGGGCAACAATGTCTTGGGACCAATCAACACGTGGGTCCGTATTCACAACGATCCCGTAAGTCAAGTACGCACCTTTTAAACCCCATACAGATTTGCATCAAAATGTTCTAAAGTGACCGTGCTTGTCGATTCTAATTTTAATTAAGTGTGGGGGTCCTTGCAGACTGTAACTCAGTGCTGGATGATAGGATGACACTAACGTGCCAAAGGGAATTTTCTGCTGACGTAATGGTCTGAGCCACCTTTATCCCGCTTAACTACTCGATAAGAAAACTACATCAGGACTTTAAACGCTGACAGGACAGTTTTCCGTTACTCAAAAGGAAATGTTATTGCCTCGACAGGCCTATAGGTTGCAATTAATTAAAAGATCAATCTTCATACATTCCTGTTCGGGACATTCCTGGTGTTAGGTCGTTAGAGAACACAAAAAGGCAGGAAAGATGTATCAAAAAGTTATTAAACAGTTAAAAGTTAAAATACAGCAGAGAAAACTGATATTCATGTCAAGTGGAGGCGGGGATCGATATGTTCAGAAATTTTTTTGATTCTGGTTTTATTAGATTTTACCCAAAGTCCGAGAGCGGACGACAGTTCCAGAATATCAACGGACATCGCCTTGCACAATGGGAATTACAGTCATTGAAGGTATGTCCCGTTTCATTGCTTCAGCATTGTTACAAGTCTGTAAGTTGTAATTTATTTATGTTGTCGAGTCCTGAAAATCCTGCGTTTTGCTTCTGCCATCGAAATCCATAATCCTATGACACCTACTCTTTTGGAAAATAGTGGCCTGACGCCAACCGTTCGACAGGGATCCTGTCTGCGCGACCACTTGTACAAGGGTCTGTTGGCATAACAGAAGCATGCCAGGTCAATCGAAATAAAAGCTGTTCAACGGCACATCACCCGCCCTCGCCTAAAATAGAAGTATGACCTAGGGGTTCGTCACGTCACCCAGCGGTACTCTGTATGCCTGGAGGAACTGCGTACCTGGGGTTACATAAATTAATTAACGAACGAACGAACGAACAAGTTCTATCCGAACAGGAAGAATTAAAAGCAATCCACTGTTCATTAAGCCTGCGTGTTGCATGAAACGGGTGCATTATTCGTTGTGTGCCTTGCGAAGTAAAGATATGTTTAACAGCGGCAACAAAAACCTCAAACATTTTATATCCGAGAGTGTACAGTCTATTTTGTCTCCGTATCTGCGGCAGTGAAAGAAAAATCTTTCCCTGAAAAAAAAACACCCACAAAAGAATTGTTTCATCTTTTGCTAGCCGCCATCTGCTCTGGCTTGATGTTTATCTGTTATTTTGAGGTCATTAATATTACTCTGGAGTCTGTGTCCGATATGCTACGTAGTTTAAAAAAAGAAAATGTGAAGAAAGAAAATAAATCCAGAGAAACATTGGACAACCCGCTAGCTTCCAACATTTGAGACGATTGGTCTGCCGCTAAAAGCATTCGCCTCACAGGTTTTAGCGATCCTGTTTCCCGAGGAAAAGTTTAACATTTACTCCTGCATTTACAAACCCCCTTTGGCGTCCTTGTAGGGGTGGGGATGGGTGGGGATGGGTGGGGATGGGTGGGAGGAGCCAGCCATGCGGTACAGTCGTCGTACATGAGCGCGCGTGAGTGGAATGCACGTTTGGGGGCATGTACTTGGGCTCTCCTGTTCACAAGTGTGTGTGTGTGTGTCTATGTGTGTATGTGTGTGTGTGTGTGTGTACGTGTGTGTGTGCGTGTGTGTGTGTGTGCGCGCGTGTGTGGGTGTGAGTGCGTGTGCGCGTGTATTTTATTTCCCAACATTCTACATGTATTTGGTGAGTGATAAACATGATAAACAGGGGCCATTGTTCAACACAGATTGAAAAGATGACAAGAAAGCTTGGAGTTCATGGAGAAACAATGTTTTGAGAACGGGAATAAATTCCACAAAAATAATATCTGGCTATGTTTCATTTATATCGTTAGTGAAAATCTTTCAATTGTCCTTTGCATTACGACAGTCCCAGATAGCGTATCTTTAGAAGCGAAAGGCATACGAAGTATTTATTTACAAGTGGGAAAACAGGCAGATGGCTGAGACAAACAGATAGGCAGCTATGCAAGCACGCAGCGAAAGAACACAGAAGATCAAATGCGAAATAAACAGTTTCATTGGCCATTTGATCGGCAGTTATGGAAGATGTCAGGGTGTTTCCTTCTTGTGTGAACTCACAGTTCGTGCAATAAAGGCCACGAATAGCCTCAGTGGCGCAACGATATCCTGGGCGTAATGTAGTGACACCCATCCCCCCAACCGACAGGTATACAGTACAAGATATCGGGGGTATGTGTGAAAGTTCACATAGAGAGTGGGACAGCATCCTAACTGTATCCGACATGTATTATACAGTCCGTTGAATATGTTTCTGTCTCACAGACATAATAAACGAGCTGAAATTGTCTAATAATTATAACATTTACATGTACTTTCCATTTCGTTAAGCTGTCTCTGTCTCTATAATTCCTACCGTCTTATGCATGCGCGCTCACTCGCTCATGCACTCACTAACTCGGTCATTCACTCACTCACTTGCACATACACCCACACGCGGTTACTTGTGGAAATTATATTTGTAGATTGATATTATTTATTTATATTTTAAAATGTCACGAATTCAAAAACCGCTAAGATCGGTACCTGACGGCAACAACTTTTCAGCCAGTTTCGCTTCGACTAGACCGCTGCGTATCCCAGTGACCAGCCTATCACGACCTTATCGCTCTCAGAGCATGCCGATGCTAATCGAGAGACCTATAAGATTTTGTTGTCCTAGACACCTTTAGGGCCGTAACCTTTATGAGCAGCGGATGCACCGAGGCCCAGAAACGGTTGGTCGGCAGCTTTGCCACTGTGCTTTGCAAACACGACCGGAACACATTATAGGGAATGTAATTATCCTGCCTTTAAAAAGAGTGCCATTGTGTACAAAGTCTCCTTGTTTTCTCGGCATCTCCACATGTTACTAATTTTTCAGCCACCCTTAAAACCAACAAAGTTTTGTTGCTTTCCCGTTTCGATAAACCAGTTCACGACCACATGTTAAAACGGCTTCTCCGCCACTGAATGCCAGCCGCTTTGCGGGTTTTTTTTCTGTTTCATATGAACAGCTTGCTTGCAGGTGGCCAGGACAGTTTGCCAAGGAGGACTTAACTCACGGATATCAATCATACCGCCAGGTGGGGCTCCGAACAGTGAGCAAGAAACTGAGACGGTGAAGAAAATGTGCTTTCTACATGCTATGGAAACCAGCCCTATTACTTTAGAACACAAACGCATATGTAACGACTACATAAACCGTTGTGATAAGGAGGTGCTGACCGTTGTTTACTTACAGACTGTCGCACTGGGTAGAGAAGTGCACGACATTTCTACAACCTGCATCTACTTCAGAATCAATCCTTCAGGGCTGAAGTCCCACGCTGTCAGAATGTGAAACATGTAACAGGCTTGTAAAAGAACTGTAGAAGACATTATCATATTGTCCTAAACACTTGAACAAGCTGTCAAACAGCTTCATTGTAGATACGTGTTCAGTCTTCACACAGACTCACATCTCATTGTAAGGAAATCAGAAGTACAGGTATTTCGTGGCGTCCACGTGTACAGCTCGCAAACGAAAATAACTGGTGGCAGGAAAAAGGAAGCCTGTAAATTGTTGGAACCTACAGCACAAGTCATAGGGAAAGTTTCCTTTGCGAATGACTGTTAAATGATGTAAACGTTTTCTAAAAGAGAGGGAGAACCTTTAAAATCATAGAAGCTACCAGCTCATCTTAGCGTCGACACTGTCTGAATGTTTGAGCTCGGCTTTCATGACGAATGTTGTAATCTTGAAGAGTCACATCGAATAATTGTCACGTCATTCTGGTAGCTAGAAACTAAAAAATGGCCAAAACATGTTGATATGTCACAAATAAGATAATTCTCAAGTATCAGACTAAATGATATATAAAAATATGCGTATTAGGCCATAGGTACTCTATAATGTATGTAAGGGGATAGATGCAGTACAGATCAGCATAAAACTTTCCCACGTGGGACGGGTCTGGGAATTGACCCCCAATGCACTCAACAGCCTGCACAACAGACATACATGCAATTTCAGAAAAACTATTTGGAGCTGCCTGGCACTCGGTCACCCACGGGCGGACACAAACATTCACTGTCCACAGAAGTCACTCAGAGCACAGCTGCAAATCACAGGGATTATTGTTAGTATGACTGTGCAAGGCCAGCCTAGTAAGCAGATATATTGTCAGCCATCACGGTACGGGAAGAGAGGAGTATCCCTAATAAAATACTTTGACGGCCAAACCCGCCCGTCGTGAAAAGTCCTGGACGTGTGCAAGGCGTGATGAGATCTGTATTGTGCGGTGTTGTGTTTGCAGCTATGGATAGAGTATTTTGTGATGCCGTGCCTACCGTAGCACTACATCTTCTTTGTGGAGCCGTGACGTACACGCTACATCATCTTTGTGATGCCGTGACGTCTACTTTGTGGCACCGTAATGGTACAGATATCTCAACACGTAGAATGTATCTGCGCGCCTTTCCGATCCAGAGCAATGTTTCTAGCTGTCAAAAGCAACGTGTGATTATAGAAAGTTCCTGAATGTAGCTGGAGCAGTGATTAAGTCACTACATCTCCATGAATTTCCGACTTCCGAATACGGTCGTCATGTAATCAGACTGTTTCAGACTTGTGCTTATTTCAGGCGCTGTTCGCCTGCTGGAAATTCCGTTTCGATTATGGCAACAAGAAGATAACTGTGCTGCGCTTCATAATGGGGGCCTGCTAGGTGGACAATGACTAACGCAAAATGCGAAAGTTGTAAAGCAAGCTAGGCTATTGAACAAGGCTGGAGACAAGCTACCAAGAGTCCAAGACAAGCCTGTAAGACAAGACTGTGAGACCCGACAGCACACGTTTAACAGGCACGCGTGTAAATTGACCTGACGCAGCGGGACTCCGCAGCTGTGATGTAATGTATCTGTATATGGCTGTCCAATGATGTTTGTATAAGTGTACACAGTCTGACAGTTTCGCCATATAACAGGTGCTTCACTTTCTGCCATGTCAGCACCACATGGTGTATGATTCAGCACGTGCGGCGCACTCCATTTTCTGCTGTTGCTGTCACGAGCGGCGCGCGTGTCAGCACGAGATGCGCCCGTCGTTAGTAAGACGTTATCCACTGCGAACACGAGAAACAGCGTTGAATCTTCGCGGAACCCTACTTCGATACTATCCCGCCTGTCCTGAAAAAAATGCGTGTTTTAAATGCGTCCTTTGTTTGTCTGTTTGCTTTGTTTTGCTTTAAATATTCGCGATCAAGGAGCACATGACTTGAGAAGCCGAGGGAGAAAGAAAGAAGACATCTCAGGACGAAAGAAGGTATAAAAGAACCAACCAACCGACTCGCTATCCACCACCCATGCATGAATGCATACACACATACACGGACGCAGCATATGTGGATGGGTGAATGGAAAGATGGACGGATGGATGGATGCCTTAACGTCGTCTAGAACGAAGGTTATATCATGACGGGAGAAGAAGTGGGGTAGGCTAATGGGGGAGGGGGCGGGGTATAGAAGGACGAAACGGGGGCAATGGACTGGGGGATTTATGTACCTGTATATTGCTGCCCAGTTCCGGTTTTGTTTTTCTCTGCTTTTTGTGGGTGAGAAACTGCGAATAGTTCGAGAGGGTGACTGAGGGGGTTATGCGGATGAGGGAGACAGGGCAACAGAGAGAAAACGCGCTTTTGTTTATAGATTCCATGACAGTTGAATGAGTTTTGTGTGGCTGTTTTTGTGAATGCTTGCTAACATTACATTGCTTTCCTTGTACAATGTGTTCCATTGTCGCTTGGCGATTAAACAGTCTTGCTTTGCATTGTCGATACGTAAGTGCTGAGCTGGGGTAGGTTCGATGCAGGCCTCTAGAGTCCTAGCTTGATACTAATGTATAAGCTCAAGCTTCATGGCCAGTCACTCTCGTCGACAATCTGAACTGAGCATCGCGCAGTGACAGTGCTGTGGGTCTCCCCTCTGGCTGCTGGTGTTTTGGCAATGATACTGGCGATAATGGTGGGTTAGAGACGGAAGAGAGGAAGTTACAGCTCAGGACATGCGCGCGCAGTTCGCAGTATCGCCATGAGACAGATCGCGGAAACGAGGACTGGGGACATGGCGCATTCGGCTAATCTACTTCCTGTCCACATCACGCGTGTGTCAAGACAATTGCTTGGGTCGATACGAGGTGTCGTCATACGGAGCGCTTCGTGTTATAACAGCGCGACAGACAAATACACAAGTAAGGTGTGATGTTTCCTGTATTCGTGTTGGTGTGTTGCTTTGTTTTGCTTTACTTTCATTAGTTTGTTTTCTCATGTTTATGTTAGGTCTTTTGTTTTGTTTGATCACTTGTTTGTTTGATCGCTTGTTTGTTTGTGGGTTTGTGGGGTGGAGGTGGGGGCGGGGGTGGGGGGCAAGGGCTAGGAGGAGGGATTGAGATCAAGACCAGCCCCAGATTTGTCAACACGAGAGTAAGGATCCAGCATCAAAGAAGACTTTGAAAAGCCTTGTGTTCACCTGAAGCGCTTTTTCTAAATCAAATGCAAAATGTGGATTAAAAAAAAACTAATCCGACCGCCTGCATCTAAAATACCATCCAGTTTCGGTCCAGAAACTGTCCCAGAAACTGTCCCAGAAACTGGTGCTGATTATCAGATGCAGACTTTTGTCAAACCCGTAGTAAAATTCTGCCTGTGTACAGAACATTGAAACTATTTTAACAAAGATACCCGAAAATTTCCTTTAAATAGTTTCCTATCTGTGTTTTCATATGATTTCTCGAATCGTGTGAAGCCTGGCATTACGGGTTTATAAACCCGCGGCGGGACAGTCTTTTCGTCAGCTGACCTAAATAATTACCTCTCGCTGACACTGCCGTATTTACGTTGAATGCAGCTTTCATTCTGGGTAACTTTCGAAATTGAATCTGATGATCACAAAATAGCCCTGCGAAAGTTCTAATTCATTTTTTACATCACTGGCTGAAGTATTGAGACCATGATGAAATTCTCTGATTATAACTGCATAATTATCAGTAAACAGTTTTAGAAATGCTCACCAGTAAGTCACGAGATGATTCATTTCCGAGATGGGTTTTTGTACAGTATAAGTGTCATCGCTCGTAGAGTAAAATGCTATTCATGAAGAGAAATGAAAAACCACGAGGAAGATTTATTAACAGACCTCCTGCCTTATCAGCACTGCGGATGAGCAAGCCGAAAACAAGGAAGTTTGCTGTTAACCAGCCACTTTTGCTAGCTACACATTCTGGACGCCTTGCAAAACCACCTCTACTGGTGCAAAGAATTTTAAGCTTATATTTCATCCAGTTTTTCGATCTAAAAATTCCTATGCCCTCCCTCCACGCTTCACAATTACTCGCTCAAGATTTCTAGCAGCGTAAAAGATTTGACCTTTCCTGCTACAATAAGAACAAAGTTTTCGCGCAGCGTCTGTTAAAACAGGTATTGTTCTCTTTCATCGGAGCCTGTGAATAGAAGTTTGATTAGAACGAGAGTTGACGTGTACCAAAGCGGTTTTTAAAACACCTCCTTAAAATGTGAAGGGTCGTTTTGCTTCAAGTCCTACACCCTCTCTCTCTGCGGTACCAAGCTACGCAAAACGACTGTCTTGAGTAGCTGGTGACGTTAAAACATCGTTTGTGAATCTTATGCCACAGCCTGTCCCTCACCCCTACCCCACGCCTGCCAGCGCTATTGCAGAATAAACTTTCCTAGAGTATTTATATATATATATATACTGGAAACAAAAGGCGAAGACTGTTTATTTGCCTTTCTATCTCTCTCTCTCGTCTGGTCCTTCGCTCTCTCTCTCTCTCCCTTGCTTCCTGGTTCTTTCCGATGAGTTTCCTGTGATGTCCTCGGTGTCTGTTTCTGCCCTGTGGTACTGTCATTTACATTCATTAAAACAAAATCCTCTATAGGGACCATTGACAGTACATCTGTATATAAATACATATGTGGGTTTGGTTTTATTCCCAAAGTAAGGGCGTCAGCCAAGAGCTTGTCAGAAAAAAAATCACCGGTATTTTTTTTTTGTTGTTTACTCAAGAATGACAATGGCACCAACCCGAACTTGCTGTTGAGCACACAACAGTACAAAGGAAATTCTTGCAGAATTCAAAGGTATGCATATGGTGAACGACGCCTTGGTAAACTTTTGTTACCTTTCCACACTACCACAATTTGTCTTACCTTCTGAGAATGATTTTCTGTGACTCTCTAAGAGGACAACCAGTATCATTTTGTGTGAATATGAAATGGCTTGAACTGTGTAGAAGACTTAGAAATCTTAAATCGGACGAATGAAGCGTCTTTTCGGCTACAGGTATGAAAAAACCAACAAATTGAAACTCAGGAGGGCTTCAGAAGGAAGAGTTATTAAGCTGTGTTCTCTTTAATTTGAAAAAAAGGCTGAACATATTTCCAAAGATGATTATACCTTATTAATTCAATCCACCATCCCCAAAACCCCATTTGACATTGTGCTTGCACGTTTGCTTTAGTTAGTGTGCTCTGGAATGGCTGTCTACTAACCTAACCAATGTTTCGATCACATGACTAACCCATCACGCGTGGACAGGCAACGTATTGCTTAGCGGGGAGCAACATCAGACCCTGTATTTTTAGGCTGTCAGGTAGCTTTTTGTTTAACAATGATTGATGTCTTATGGTATTACATTTTAACTCCGTGATAACAGGACAAGCGGTAACTGCAATCATCCGGATTACGAGGCCAGGAGTATGATTTTGAAAAACAGCTTTCTAATCCGTAAGTTTAAACTTTTATCTTCTTCTGTTTAAAGAAAAAAAACTACTTTAGAAATATGTTTTTGAGTGTGCGATCTGCAGGGTGTTTTGTGAGAGGCTTGACTTGCTGAATATTTAGTTCTGGGTGGACAAGTTGTACTCGATGACATCATGTTGTTGTTGTTGTTGTTGGTTTGGAAGGGAAAGTGCTTCCACCTCGCGGTGATTTCGCACTGAAGGGGAGGGGAGATGGGTGAGGGGAAAGGGAAGGGGTCTGCGGTTTGGTGTCCTGGACTGGTGGTGGCTATGTATGGTCCCGCTGGCTGGCCTCTCTCCTGGCGCACTCATGATGGCTTGAGTAGCTGGAGTGGTGGAGTTTTCGCTGGTCAGACCTACCGCTGCTACATCCCTACATTCTTTTATCTCTACCTCTAAGGTGCTTTGTGTTATACAGTATTAGTTTACTTTCATGTAGTCTGTTTTTATTTTTAGTGTTTTACTGGTATCCTCTGTCCTATAGCTTATTTGCTGTTTTTAGCTGGTTAATTCCCACTTTGATTTTTGATTTTTTTGGTTGTTGTTTAGATATATCTAACATCTGGGTGGGCGTTAACTACCTGCATTGTCAGTTCCATTATGTGTTGTCTTATATTTTTTGGAGGGCTAAGAGAAGATTTTAGGTTTACTACTAGATTAAGATTTTGCATAGCATTTGACATCATCTTGCGTCAGACCGTAAGTTAAATAGTTCACGTCTGGAAAGAACGTGCAAATGACTACTCGTGGCCTTCGAAAAAGGTTATAAACTGCTCTTTGCCATAGTTTAAAGACTGTTTCTGTTTTGAGAGACAGTAACCAAACTTCCTGTAAAAACAATGTTGTTTTTTGAATTTTCAGCTAAAGAAAAGACTGGTTTACTTAAATAAGTTGAAATTAGTAATGCGTTAACCAACTGTTAGAAAGACTAGTTATGTTGATATTGTGCGCTATTCACTAAATTGACAACAACAACTACAACAACAAAACTTAACCAAGGAAAACTAGAAACACAAAAGGTCAACGTTTCAGGACATTTCCTGTCTAGCGGCCGAGGTGGAGCATCCTCTCTGTCAGATGTGTAACCCGTTTTTGTTCTCGGTGTCGTCCTGAAGAAGGGGCAGAGCCCCGAAACGTTGACTTTTTGTTTATCTAGCTTTGCTTGCTTAAGTTTTCTTTGTTGTCACTTTATTTACCTCAAGCAGCAGTCACACCAATCACTAGTTAAGACAAGGACACTAGCAAGTAAACAGATTAGAGAGGAACTACCCTGACAACCCTTATAGACATTTCATTACTGTCTGGGAAAGCTTTCTCTAAACTTCGGGTAAATATCGATAATGCTGAGAGATGGTGAGTGAATGTTAAATTATCAAGGATTTTCTCTGTTGTTGATGAAATTATGACTTGCTGAATACTTAACATTTGTTTGATCTTGATTATTGACGTTGAAAAACTTGAGATGCTATCCCCAAGTACCTATTAAGACCATTTGAGAGTTAGAGTTAGTTTAAGGGCTTAAAAATTTTCCCGCTCATACCAAGTAGACACACAAAAGGGAATGTAAAGTCTGACTCTTCAAAATATTATACTCTTCTCTTTTGAAACAAAAACTTTGCGACTTATTCCTTTGGTTTAACTGGAAAACCTGACCTTTAAGGCGTAGAGCACTGTTAGTGTGTCCTAGCCCGATTTACTGAGTGTGAAACTCAGATCAAGTGAAATGCTTCCTTCCTTGTTGGGGTAAGGGAAACACGATACAGTGGCCTTGATATGTGCTGAGTTTGAAAAAGTCCAGTCATGTGTTGGTAACAAATGCGCGATTGCTACTTTTGCATGAGTAAACGAGTTGTGTAGGCCGTGACATATCCGGCGATCCCAGAATCTGCGGCCGGCCACATCTTGCCAGATGTCGAGGTACTTCAAGGGATGCGATAAGGCAACTTAAACGCTTTGCAGGGCTTGCAAATGTTTTGCTCCAGCTATAGTACATGAAGTTTTCTTACTCTAGGAAACTCGAGGGAAATCTTATGTTGATTGTTTTGTATTCAAAATGGTGAAAATATTTATCTTTTGAGAATGAAATATATCTTCTACAATTGGCTTTATAATCCAATACTTCTTGCTGAGAGAAAGCTTTATAAATAAACTGTAGTGAATTTTTCTCCTTCTATCAAGTGGCAGGATCGATGTGGCGATTAATGACTGTTAACTCATTAGACATTTTGTAAATGTTAGCTTTTTCGTTTTATTTTTATTTTTGATTTTGTTTATAACTAATTTAATGCTACTTGAAAATGTGCATTCACTATACCGCTTTCGTCAATAAAAGATGTGAACATAGAGTTAATGTGTCTATGCTTGTGTTACCACGCCGTTTAAAGACCAAACCAGATGAGATGGTTGAAAGAGATTTTGGATTTCAAAATGGTAATGTAGGCAGGTAGGTAAGTTTAGACAGACGATCCTTGCACCTCGTTGTGATTTCCTCCTGTGGGGAGGAATGGTGTCCTACCAAGATGGTCAGTGGGGAGAGGCAGTTTAATGCTCGAGAGATTGCCATGGAATCTGCTCACTGTTTAATCCCAGGAAATAATATTTGGACCCTCCTGGATTCAAACCAACAACCTTCCACACCCTATTGTTCGCACCTCTTCCCTAGAAGCTATGCAAGCCCCAAAATGGTGATGACGGGACACACTATATCAGCGTATTGTAAACTACTGCCCTTACAACAGTGCGCTCTGTACCATACGTGTGCATGTGTGTGCACTGGATGAGTGGTGTAACAATATGCGTGTTAATCTGTAGGGACTCGCTGTTAATTAGCGAGATAGAGTATAGATTAATAGTAAGCAGTACAGATGTAGCAGTACACATGTAGCAAGATGGCATCTCCTGAAATACAGAGTTCAGATATTGTTTGGTGTGTAATGTGAAGGGAGGCCTAACGGCCGGCTACATGGAGTTTGTCAAATAAAGGAACTAAACGGCAAAGAATTTGTGGTATTCCGTATGCATCATTCTTACTGGTGCGTGACAAGGCGTAATGGTACATCATTCTTACTGGTGCCGATGACCCGATGACCCGTCCGGTGGCATAACGCAACAATGGTGTCTGCTTCACGCTTCCAACTTCGACTCAAATCTGTCCGATAATCATGACTGAGATCTCAGTCACGAAGGTCTTCTTTATTTCAAACAGTTTGCAAAACACGTTCCAGCAGCCAGCGCCACATCAATCAGTGAACCTCGTGTCGCCAAGTGTATCTTTAAGTCGGGTGATCGAGATAGCTTAATCGGGGTGGACTTATACTGCTCCACTAAGATGAATTTGCAATTGCTTTTATGCTACTTTATCGAGTGTTGTAAACCCCGCATAAGGGGAAAATACTGGCCAACATCTGCAATCGCAAGCAGCAAAAAAAGCATGTGTCGTCCCCGGAGTCTCGTTACCTAGATTTTTTTTACCTGTTCGGTAGTCTAATGGCCCGTTCCCTGGTGAAGCAGTCTACTTGACATTTACTGAGCGCTTACCACACCCGACACCTGTCGCTATTTAGAGTATGGCGCGCTCGTTCTCATGAATGTGTCGCCTTTTCTTCGTTCGTTCATTCGTAATTCGAGAAGCCCCTCAGATGAGCGAGGTGTCTACTGAGGCGGAGGCATCCTTCACCTTAGCGGTTACCTCCCTTTTCTGAGGTACGGTTGGCTCGGAAATTCCCAGGACTCTGCTGGTGCGCGACTTTATGGCCAGCACGTCCAGTTTTTATGCAGTTCCAAATCACTCCTATGTCCGAGTTCAAGTTATACAGAAGTATACCGCCAGCTCAATGAGCGAAGACCCCTCGTCTGATCTAACTCTACTTCTCGGTATTAACTAGGGGCAACAGTGTTTCGTTGATTCCCAAGAATTTAAGTATTCCGGTTTAAATATGTTATGCTCTTCCAGCGCCGCCGTACATGCTGAAGTAGAATGTTCACATCTCTGTGAGCACACGTACACGCACACGCACGCACGCATTTACATACACGGCACACACATA
This sequence comes from Lanistes nyassanus, assembly GCA_004794575.1. Lineage (NCBI taxonomy): Eukaryota > Metazoa > Mollusca > Gastropoda > Architaenioglossa > Ampullariidae > Lanistes > Lanistes nyassanus. Next base: position 557,785 of record SMGT01009055.1, on the reverse strand, counting down.
CTCTTATGCACCCCAAACATATATGTACGCGCAAGTCGGTGCCCACAACCTACATAATTATACATAGGTCAAAGACATTTATACCTTTATTGGAACAGGAGGGAGCAGAAGATCTAAATGGTGGAAAGAGCTGGGTAGTAGATTAGGGGAGTAAAGAACAGGGTCTGATATAGATTAGGAGTGGAGATAGAGAATGAAAAGGAAACAAAAATCAATGAAAATCCTGCTTGCCATAAAGGTTTATTCTAGCTTGCAGTCCCGCCCTGTGGCCTACAAAATACGCGAGGTATATGTACTGAACTGAAAAAGGCATGTGCGTGCGCGTGCGCGTGCGCTTGCGCTTGCGCGCGCGCGTGTGTGTGAGTGAGAGAGAGAAAGAGTGAGTGTGAACGAGTGAGTACGTGTGATCTCGAGAGCATCTGCGTGCGAGTTTGAGGTATTTTTAGGCATGAAACAATGTTTCGCTTGGTGAACTGTTAGTGGATGTAGGCAAATGCAGGCCAAGGCGGCAAGTGTATTGGCAGCACATCGTGGAGTGATTTTTCCTGACATTTAAACACATGCAGTCTCTGGTGATGTTGCAGGCTGTCTGGCATACGGATGCTTGTTGGTTGTCGTCCTCCTCCTGGGACTCATGGGGCCTTGGATGGACACTATGCCCAGGGTCTTCAGAGTCGGCAAAATGTCTGCTGACCGGTTCCATCGGTTGAACCAGCAAGCACTCCCCAACGCCTTCCCGCCACACGTCTCGCAGTCTGCCCTGACCGTGACCTCGGCAACAGGTCCTCCCTCCCGCCTGCTCTGCCACAGCTTCGAAGGGCGGCTGGGGAACGAGATGTTTCAGGTGGCCAGCATCCTGGGCCTGGCTTGGACGATGAACAGACTGCCTGTCTTCGTGGGCCACTTCAGTCTGAACGGTCTCGTGAAGCGCTCGCTCCGGTGGCCCAACCAGGAAGAGCTGGAAGCCGCGTGCCGCCTGGCGCCACGGGTTTACGAGGACAACTGCTACACATACACGGCAGACCTTGCGAGACTCAATCCGAGCCTGGACTATTGCCTGGGGACCTACCTTCAGTCGTGGAAGTATTTTGAGAACCACACAGCGCGAGTGATCGAAGCGCTGACTTTCAGCGACGCTATCGCAACGGAAGCGGCGGCCATCACGGACGTCATCAGACGCCAGCACGGGAAGGCAGTTCTCGTGGGAGTTCACGTTAGAAGAGGAGATTTCGAGGTGCAAGAGTTGCGGAGACTCGGGTACCCCATGGCGTCGGCGAGCTTTCTGAACAGTTCCATGACCTACTTCAAGAGACTTTTCCCTGATTGCGTCTTTGTGGTGTCGAGCGAGAACCAAGGCTGGTGCAAACAGAACGTACCGGCCGGCTTTGAAGTCGAGTTCCTCGACATGCATTTGCCTGCGGTGGACATGTCTGTGATGATTTCCATGGATCACGTGATCACGACTTTTGGCAGCTACTCGTGGTGGATAGGTTATCTGAACAAAGGAATTACTGTTTACATGAAAGATTTCATCGTGTCGGGCACCCGTATCGGGAACTTGTTCACCAGCCCTGAAGATTACGTGTATCCTGGGTGGGTGCCCATCTAGATGTTTTGCTGCATAGACCGAAATTCTCGTTCAGCTTGTTAAATTTGTTTGTACATATCATTTGTTTTATTTATTGGACGATCCCGATGACCTCATCGGGAAAATTAACGACTCGCGTTTTTAAAAAACTGGACTTTGGTAAAGCCAGCATATCAGTAACATTGCAATGCATGCACAGAACAGATTCGGTATTAACAAATAAAAATATTCCCCTTAATATAAGTGTTAGGGATGCTCGACTGATAAAATGTAGCTGAAAACACAATAATCTACAAGTATATCTAATTAAACTGTGAAAGATAAACAAAACAACTACGAAGAACCATTTTTCAAAGTTTCGGGAAAGACGAGGGTGTTAGCTACTCCACAGAAACCAGCCGCATAAACTATAGATTATGTCTATTGTATTTCTGTTTACGCTGTACACCTCTGGTTAATGAGTGCTACATCAAAACTATTAAGTATTGGTTTCTAATTCCTGGAGATAAGAGTAGACTATTCCTAAGCAAGCATGCATTCTCTATTGTAACTAAGGTGCTCAGGATAAAATACTAGATAACGATATTACCTACACAACTTTTGAATCTATGAGCTTCAGTAACTTATGGCTAAACCAGGAAGCAGAGACTCTTAACATCTGGTTTTGTTTGAACAAAGAATGGTGGATGCCCTTTATAGTAAAGTGGAATAAAGAGAAGTCGGTGGAGGGGAGAGAGGTCTTCTTCTTCTGTTTTTTTTTTTTTTTGATAAGAAAGCGTTCTCTGCGCCGAGAGCCTTGAAGTTAGCGCACAGTTTTGTTGCCCCCCCCCCTCTCCACCTGCACAGTCAACCCTCCAGGATTTGACTTCAAAGTTGCGTACGTGAATGTGTCATTTCCTCTTTCCTTTTCGGGGTTAGTCCCTCTGGGACTTCACACCCCACACCTTTACTCGTCCCCCAGCCTTTGAGCGAGCGCATATACCCGTGGGTAGCCAGAGACACGCGCTTGGACAGACACCAGCCCGTGCTGCCAAGAGGAACCCGACGGGTGCGCTGATGCTGAACCAAAGGAAGTGACGCACGTGACGTAATCAGGCCCGCCCTCCGCCGTGATCCGGTCACACGTCACACTTACTGATCCTTTGATCGCTTGTTGATCGTCGCCTGGGCTTCCAGCGTTGAAGTCAACGACACCTGGTTAATAAACAACAAATGAGGACAGAGCGCTTAAATTATTGAAAGATAACTCCAACAAAGATACTGGCAGCGCTCAAACACAGCCGTATGCAGATGCACGTGCCCAAGGGAGCTTACCGTACCCAAACACGTAGCAAAGAGAGGGCCGAAAGAAAGGAACTTGGCAGATCCTCAAAAAGATCTGCCATCCCTTTCTTTATAACGGCGCTATTCTTCACACAGCTGACCCTCGGTGCACAACGTGTGCATACAGAGAATCCATGTTAATGAAGTCAGCCCACTCACTAAGCGAGTGTTGACAGCTAGGATTCAACGACGAACACGGCATAGGACAAATACATGAAATCCTCAAGGTGCAGATTATTATAATTATATGTGAGCGGCTAGATGGCGGCTTGAACAAGGGGATATTAGACCTTAATTAGGGCCGGAGAGTCGAGGATGGATCACACCTGGAATCTATGGTGCAATCTCCTTGACCCACCAGACCCCAACACGTGACAGTCTGGCTGGAGGCGCTCCTAGAAGCGTGCAGGGACCCCGGGTGTATCTGGGGCTGCTTCTCCTGTCACGGCACGGAAATAATCGTCACCAAGCAGGGCAGGTGGTTGTTGTTTTTTTGGTTTGGGAGGGAAAGTGCTTCCACCTCGCTGTGATTTCGCACTGAAGGGGAGGGGAGATAGGTGAGGGGAAAGGGAAGGGGTCTGCGGTTTGGTGTCCTGGACTGGTGGAGGCTATGTATGGTCCCGCTGGCTGGCCTCTCTCCTGGCGTACTGATGATGGCTTGAGTAGCTGGAGTGGTGGAGTTTTCGCTGGTCAGACCTACCGCTGCTACATCCCTACATTCTTTTTATCTCTACTGCTAAGGTGCTATGTGTTATATTAGTTTAGTTTGATGTAGTCTGTTTTAATTTTAAGTGTTTTACTGGTATCCTCTGTTCTATAGCTTATTTGCTGTTTTTAGCTGGTTAATTCCAGACGTTTACCTTTACTTTGTCACATGTCACTCCTAGGGTATCACCTGTCACTCTTAGTTTAGCCAGCTAGCTCCTCCCCTTCGCTTCACACCTAGGTAAGTGAGCGTTACGCTATTGGTCATGGCAGCTGCCCTGCTCCACCTAGTCTGACCAGAACCGATTTAGTCGAGTTTAAGGCATCAGGAGGCAGGGTACTTAAGGAGGCAAAAAAACGTGATTAGGGGGATATACAGAGAGGACAGGACATGGAGAGAGAGTTAATGTAGGAGGACCACAAGAAGGGGACACGTGTAGACCCACGGAACTCTACCCCTCGCCATCTTAGCAAAGACGTGAAAAGAGCAGAGGACTCCAGCATCTCACACAGGTACGCGGGATGTATTCTGCCGACTACTAGACAAAGAAGTAAGTGACTGTTGTTGTGCCTTGTAGGACTGCTCTTGCCATAGATTATCTTAGAGTCTGGGACTCGGGTTGATTTAAGATAGGTGGTTTCATCCTGCCGGAGACAGGAGACGTCATAAGCTAGTGGCCAGACGTATGTCAAAAGAGGAGGTAAGGGTGTAGTGCTGATCGTGGCCGTGTCATAGCTTTCTTGTTGGTGGTTGAATAGCTTTAGAGCTGTGTATTGCGGTAAAGCAGTTGTTTCAATAGTGACAAGAGTAGGTGCTCTGTTGTCGGTCACTTATTGTATCTGTGTATTGCAGTAAAGCAGTCGTTTCAGTAGTGACAAGAGTAGGTGCTCTGTTGTTGGTCACTTACGGTATTTGTGTATTGAGGAATAGCTTTAGAACTGTGTATTGCAGAAGTAGTTGTTTTAGTAGTGACGAGAGTAGGAGCTCTGTTGCTGGTCACTTACTGTATGTGTGTAGAGAGCGGGATCATAGGCCGTTTTGCAGTTTGATTCCCCCTCTGGAGTTTGATTATCTTCTTTGTCTGATACCACGTGGTATGACGTAATCAGGCAGCGTCTTACCCTAGACATGAGCAAGGTGATTCTTTGTAAATAATCTGTAGATATATTTGATGTTGTCGAGCCAGTTAGTGTTTGAAATATATGTCGAATAACGGTTCGCTGCAGTTGTGTTTTTACGAGGGTGGGGGCTCTTGAGCTAGTAGTGTTTTGCCTGTGTGAGACTGAGCGACCTGTCAGAGTATGAGAATCTTTCCCCTCGGTAGATTTCTCAAGTTATTCACATTATTTCACAGCGTCGTCATCCTCTGGTGTAGAAACCATTGACCTGTTGCAGTAAAGGTTTTGGTGACGATTGCTCAATTAAATCTACATTTTACATCACCATAAAAGTTTGTCCAGTAATTCTGAAAAGTCGAGTCCAATAAGTTAAAGTACGGCCCGCCACGTCACATACTTTATTTTTATCCTTAAGGCACCCTTGCATCTACAAATACCAATAATGTTACTGCGTAAGCGCTCGCGTGAGTGAGTGAGTGAGTGAGTGAGTGAGTGAGTGAGTGAGTGAGTGAGTGAGTGAGTGAGTGAGTGAGTGAGTGAGTGAGTGAGTGAGTGAGTGAGTGAGTGAGTGAGTGAGGGGGGGAGAGAGAATGAAGAGGAAGGAGAAAAGAAGAGAAAGTCGTGAGAAGTTAGAAATGCAGTTGTAGATAAATACGGTTAGTGCGTGCGCATGTGGGTGCTGCATTGTGTGTGCGCGGACGGGCAAGTGTGCGCGCCTTGAATTAGTTTACAAGACACGGAGCTTTTTAAACACCTTTTTCATCCTCTTCGTTATCATCAGGAGAAGTTTATGAGGCGATAGAGAACATTTAAATATTTTACGCTCTCCCCTGTGGTCTTGTCTCACATCGATTCACCTAGTGCCCAGAACGCTTTTCACGAGACACAGTTAGTCCACGTTGCCAAGGGCAGAGGTTCGGGCAGTGTATAAGACAAAAGCATTGTGAAATCAGTGACGCGTCACACTTAGATTATTGCTTACTATTAAAATATGTATTAGTGCGAGAGTTCTTGTCTCTCCGTGTCTCGGAGCTTTCTCGCGCTTGGCTTTTACAAATCGACTTTTTACAGCTTTCTTTTTTCAGCTAGTCTGAGGCCGCTCATCATTTTTTCTTTTTTTTTTTGGGGGGGGGGGGGGTTGTGGGGGTAAAATTCAAGTCGACAAAGACTTTTTTCAAAGCAATTTTTTCGTCCTTTTTTCTATGTGGGTCTGTTTCCTGTCATTCTTTTTTCTCTGTCATTCTTCTCATCCTTTCCTCCTTCCTCCTTTGTAATCATAACATAGACAGGCAGATGTGTAAAAATACCGGAATCAGAATTTCTGTAACTTTGTGTAATAACTGTTTGTTTCGTTGGTGGATTTAACACCAACGAGAGACTGAATGGCCTAACAAATACAACATACAACATTCAACAGAACCAGCAAGGTACACAGCATTTGCTGACGTGTGATTCAGTCGTGAGTCTGGGGTCGCTGTCCGCTTACCATCTGATTCTAGTAACATCAGTAAGAACCAAGATGGTAGAAAGCAGCGATAATCTGACAGTCCACAAACTCTTTGGTATAATAGGAGAAAGAGGAACACGTATATTATCATTATGTGGGAAGAGGCTAGAGTCACACGTTCTTCCTGTCCACGTGAGTGGACTGACTTGATTTTCTGACTGCATGCGACCTCCCGTACAAGAAATCTAGATCTTTCGTTTAGGCCTCTATTTTACATCCGTGCCTCTCGGGATCGCAATGCTTACTGTCCTTTCCACGGTCATCTTGCAGGTCTCGTCCATGCGCACATGTATCAGCCGCGCATTCGCGTTCTGGAGGTGGCAGCGGATCGCACGCGCATAGAGCGCGCAGTCATCAGCGTGACGTTTCCGGAAACCCAGTTTGTGTGCGTCACCTCGTACCAAAACACTGACGTAAGTCCTTTAAATATGATAAAAATGTTGGGATTTTTCCCTTTGTGGAGTAGGATGGCGGCGCAGGCATGGTGAACTTTAAAACTGAATGTGAGTTTACACGAAAAGCACACATATTTGCAAATGCGAAGCTTGGAAACCTGTATATGGAATTCTTGTCTGCATAAACGCAGATTTTCAGGCAGTGTTTGTTTCTGTGAAGAAAGAGCAGACGATAGTAGTATTATTGATATTGTCGTAATGTTGGTTATATGACCATCTTGTTGTTTATTTCCTTTTCAGGTTACAGAGCTCAAGGTTAGGCTCAACAAATATGCTAGAGGGTCTCTGTCCGAATCACTGTAAGTTCCATTCCTAAGCTGACCGGAGATTTTGTTAGTAAGGTATCCTCCCTCTCCCCCTTCCCTCTCCCCCTTCCCTCTCCCCATTCCCTCTTCCCCACACTCTCCTCCCTCTCCCCCTTCCTCTCCCCCTCCCTCCCCCCGTCTCATTCTATCTCTCGTTCTGTTTCTTTCTTCGTAAAAACGAGGGAATCAGTGTATGCTGAGGTGGCATAGTTGCAGCTGTTAGGTGATTTCTTAGTTCTTTTCGTGAGAGTTATGTTTACTTAAAAGTGAAGTGACAGATACATACCACAAAAAATGTTTACTGTTTCAGACAAAACGTGTCAGTCTTCAACACGACAGTAATGGACAATGGACCTTGTCAGTCTTCAGTCCCCTATCCCCTGTCACTCGGCTGCTGACTTCGGACAACGCCTTCGGACAACGACTTTGGACAAGGACACTGGCAAGATTATTAAGTACACAGGGTGAATCATCAGCCATGCTGTATGGGCGCTCGAGCCAACCCTCACGTGGCCACCTTCGTGAGCGCTGTCCATATCCCCCCACCCCACCCCCCGCTTTCATTCCCTCTCTGAGCCGTGTCCAGCATCCCATGACAAGTAGCCCCCTGGGCTCTTTCCCTGGCTTTTATCCAACGACGTTGATGGGATCTGCGCAATCATCTCATGCGGGAACTCATCCGGACGTTGTGCGTAGATAAAATACCTTTCAGCACAAGTGCAGTTGAGCCCCCATCTTTCGCAAGCAGGAGCGGGGCCGATGTCAGGGAGCTCAGCTCACCCCGCGGGACTTGCGTTCAACGAAGCGTGCCAGCTCCCTGCTGGACCGCCCCGCGGATGCACCTCCCCTCGCGGCTGCAGCAAACGCCCACCACCACGCGTTCTTTCCGCAGCAGTTTCCGTTGCCGCTAGATGTCGCTGGCGGCATCCTGGGCGTGCGGAAGCGCCGGAGCATGTCCGCAGTGTCTTGTCCTGAGTCGGCACGCGTCCAGCAGGATCAGCGGGTCCCCGCCCAAAACGGAGCTCTGCCAGCCTAGCGGATGTGCGTCGCGGAACCCTCTCAGCGAGGAACAGATTCTCAACGCATGTTTGGCAGCTCGAAGAAACCCGAAGCAGCAGTAACCATGGTTTCTGCAACATCCGTCACACTGTATCAATGAATGCTAGCCAACGCAGATAACCCTAGCCAGCCGCTGCTAAAGCAGCAAGAGTTGGTCGGAACGCAACCTTCCGTCTAAATAAGATTTTTCGACGAATCTAGTCTTGACGGAAGTCCCGCTGGCTGGATCAGTGGAGATGGGAGCTTCAACATCTGCTGCAGATCTTGTCTCGATTCTCGAGGACTTCCAGCCCGTCAGCGAGCAGTTCCAGCACGCGCAGTCCTCCGAGGACTTCGGAGACAAGTTTCTGTGGCTCCTGGAGGCGATGCTTTCCGTGGTGACTTCAACACAGATTGGTTTGCTACACCGTCCAAACATTATCTGGACATGCTGACAGCTTACCGACTGCACCAGGTTGAACGACCTCTGTTACCTGCCTGGACCATATTCTCGTCCAGTGCTCTGATATTATAAAACCGGTTGACATGTTACCTCCCTTTTGTAGCGATCACAGTGTTCCGTGGGCTATTTTAAATACTCATCCGGAAACTCATCCTTTGAAAGAAGAATATTCAACTACAGTAAACTTGACGGTGAGAAGTTCTGCTCGCTTTTTATTCAAATAAATCGGGATGATCTATTGTCGACACGTAATATTGATGAGGCTGCTTGCATCTTTACAGATACTGTCATGTCTGTGGCAAAGAAATGTCTTCCGTCAAATATAGTCACAGTCCGTTCAAGGGCTGCTCCCTGGATGACTGACGTCGGATGTGACATCGGAAAAGAAACAGATTTTATTTTAAAGAAAAGAAGGAAAACGTAGCCTCAGTCCGACAGACTGGAATAGGTCGTGTGTAGAAACAAATTAGTTGCCAAGATACAGACAAGAAAACAGGACTACTTATCAGAACTAACCCAAAAGGCTATGGTTATGGAAATGGAAAATGAAGTTTAATGAAGTAAAAACCGAACTACTGAACATTAGAAGCAACTAAACCTATTCGTGATCTCATCTTTGGGAATGTGGTACTACAAGAATTAAAAAAACCAAACATCTGGGGCTGATCATTAAAAACAACTGTAGATGGGATGAGCATATCAAAATGGTCAGTGCCAAAGCTACCACGCTTATCTCCTTTCTGCGGCACTACAAATAAACTCTCAGTCTCACTAGGAAATCTCTCTTGACGATGTGGCATTTTTAAAAAAAATTCTTCATCCAGACATTTTGGACATCAGTAATGGTCGACACATGATACATTCTGGGTGTGACATCGAATCAATAATAATTGAAATATACATTTTGAGTATGATATCGCATCAATAATAGTTGACATACATGTTATACATTTGGAGTATGATATCGATGTGCCAATATTTGATTACGCTGATGTTATATGAGACACTTGTAACGATAGCCAGTCACGTGCTCTGGAGACCTTGCACCTCGAAACTATAAGAATAATAATCGGAGGTGTGAGGGAACCAGTTATCAAAAACCTTTACCGTGAATCCGGCTTTTGCACACTTCAAGAAAGACGCAAGAGACATCGCGTCTACTTTTCTCAAAATGGTAAATGGACTCTGCCCTGCATATATACTAAACCTCCTTCCACTTTTAGTCACTCATTTAAATCCCGATCACAGACGATGGCCCAGCGACAGAGCTATTTCTATAGCAAGAACAGAGCTGTACAAGAATTCCATTCTACCAATCACCACACACGACTGGAACTCTCTCCCACAGGACATTCAACTTATGCAGTCATTCTCTCAGTTTAAAAAACACATCAACTCATCTGACACTGTTGTCCCTCCATACTACTATTCATGCAGCAGGAAAGATCAAGTTATTAACTGTCCCCCTCCGCCTGGGTATGAGCGACCTAAATCAGGATCTACTAAACAGACATCTCACAGACAACCCGTTACGTCCATGCGGTTTCGCACAGGAAACAGCACATCATTTTCTGTTAAAATGTCCTCTATACCCAGAAATAAGACAACCCTAAAATCGCATCGTGCGTCCTACAATGCGTGACGTCGCTAAAATAGCAGCTTTGGGGCAATTTTGTTTTATCGATTTTTCGAAAAATTGTGAAAAAAACCCCTATTAAAGTTAGAAACATAATTAGAACGTTGTTGGAAAGAAATTTATGTGGAAAAAGTCTTTTCCTACCTGAAATCTGTCTGTTGCTGAGGCTGTGTGGAAGACTGTGTTGAATTACGTAACCAAAATGATCGTAAACAGTCTTGACAACGTTCCGTTGACACCAAACACTCGATGAAGATCTACTTTTTGGTAACCCCAGCATGGCTCTCAAGCTAAACAGCGACATTTTCTCTACCATTCACCTATTAAGATTATTATTCACCTATGTACCTGTCCAAACGATTCTACTAGAAATGGTAATATACACGTAGGAAAGCACACATACATCATGTACTTGAAGAGACAAAAGCGCTAAAATCCCTATTTATCTCTCTAGATATATGTACACCAACCCGTCATTTATGTCGCTCTCTCTGTACATATGATATAGGTGACCACTGTCCTTAAGCCTATGCTTCTTTGTGGAGCCTATATTATTGATATGACGAAACGAATGAATAAACGCTGTTTAAACCAGTAACTATAGAAAGCATGACTGTTACCTTCCAAAGTACATTAACAAAAATATCTTGTCTTCCCGTGTGTAGAGTTTTTCACCCTTACAACCAAAGCTATAAGCGATGAGTCAAATTTGATTCTTGAAGCCAATCTAACTTTAGTTGAGTATGTTACATGGAAGGATAATAAAACCGACGACATAACATAACTTAAACGCACGTGCAATTGTTTTGTAAAAAAAAAATAAACAAGTACTTAACTTTGCTTTTGATTTTTCTATCATTTTGGTCGATGTACTGCCAGCTTTTCATGTTTCGAGTTTTAGTATGAAGAGCACATGAACATGTGATAGGGTTTGGCTTGCTGTGCAGATCTACAGCCGTAAGCAAACAGCAAGATATGTGTGTGTGTGCGTGCGTGCGTGCGTGCGTGCCAGGGTTCGTGCGTGCGTGGGTGTGTGTGCTGTTACAAGAGGAAAATGTGTCTAGTAATAGTCATCACCGCAGATGGTGATACTTGGGGATCACTTAAGTTTTCTATACGGACGTGTCCGTGGGTGGTGTTGGGGGGGGGGGCGGGGCGTGGCTGCTAGTCGAATAAGGGAAGAAATGAGGTGAAGACAACAGGATGTGGTTTACACATGTCCAGTGTTTGACGTGTGCGCCCACGACTCAAACAGGTCGAGTACTTAGTATGCACGTGACGCAGGCTTTTAGCCGGAAAGGGAAGTCACAACCACAAAATTTAATCTAACAATTGGAGTGCCAGGTTATCTGCCTTGAAAAGGTCAGCAATTCGTGTATCCGGAAGCGTTCAGAATTTACTCGCGGACTGATGATAAAGGGGCATAGGTCGCGACAACCCAGATATAGTATTAGCACAGATCTTACATATACAGATACTTCACTCCTTCTTCGCGCTTTGTTAAGAAAATCTGCCCAGTTGAGGGAAGCAACTCGTGCTTCTGGAGTTGAGTCCCTTTTGGTCTAGGGGTTTTGTGCCGAAACCAGCATGAAGCTTTTAATGATTGTCGCGCTACTTTATTAATTCTGTTCTGCTTGTGGTGTGAAGTGTGGTATAATGAAAGCTACATATACAGTAGTATGTGCCATACAGAGGCAGGGTAGTCATTCTGATTCACAGTATTTTCTTACTTGCTGCTTGTTCGTTGTTTGTTGTGTCCTGAATGCAGTCATCTGTTTTGTTTATGTACACACCAAGAAGTCATTCAAAAAAAATCACACACACACACCCTCACACACGCGCACACATACACAGTAAATATTCATTTACATGCTTCCTTAGCATTTTACATTTCCTGTTAGTTCCATTGCATAACTGTCTTATTTCAGACAAGCAGATAAATGAACTGTGTAGCAATTCTCCAACTACTGTAAAAACACACAATCCTATTGAAATGTATTATTTTAACAGACCTTTTGCCCATACCATCAGATCCAGCACACTGCATGAGTTTGTGTATGGGAAAAATAACATGGGATAATTTACAACAGCCTAAAATGCATTTTTAAAAATCAGATGCTACCTACCTTATGGTAAATATTTGCAGACATCAAAACAAATAGACATACAGGCATGGTGTAACAGTTTATATTAAACTATTCAAAAACTTAGAGTAAATTATTGTAACACACACCTCAGAGTGATTAGTAATGGCAAATAAATGTGTGTTTTTGACTTGTCTGCAAATGCAAAGCAAACAATGGGTCCATGCCTTATAGTCTGTGACTCCAGACATTAAAACAAATCTGCTAACACATCAAACCAACTCTTCAATAAATATTTTACTGACCTATCTGAAAACAACACATTGAAAGATTGTGTTCATGGTACCCACTGAAGTATCCATTTTTGCTAGCTGTTGTTTCTCTTCCACTGCTATAAGCAAGGCTGGTGGTATGATTTTTTTGCAGCTTTCCAACATATGCCTAACCTTCAGTAGTTCTGTTAAAAAAAATATATATATATAGCAGTACAGCAAAAACCTTGGATGTTTAAATTTTAATGCTTTCTATAAATCATTCATCAATTGCATATTTTTTTAATACACACAATGCCATATTTTATTAGGAAACAACCAATAATAAAGTTATTACATTCACTTTTGAAAGATTACATTGTCATCTCTCAATATGAAAAGTATTATTATGCTATTATTTTATTATCACACTAGCGAACTGACAATTTACTGGAAAAAATGAACCGACTGGCATGAAAATGCTTTTTTTTAAATATGTCTGTTTAGCCTCTTATATGTTTACATATCCTAACTGCTGAAATGGATATTGGAAACTTAGTTATACCTGTTTCATTATTCTTTTGCATTTTTTCCCTTGGTTCAGAACTTCCTTCAGAAGCCTGTCTGAATCGCTTCTCATTCACATTTGATTTGGTCTTTTGCAATCTATTCTTTTGGGGGGATTGGGAACTGAGAATA
>SMGT01009055.1:515977-544415 GCA_004794575.1 Lanistes nyassanus | reverse complement strand
ATAACTCTTCCCGGTGAAGAGTTATCGTACGCAACTGGCCAGACTAGAATCGCCCGAGTGAAGTATCTGTATATGTAAGGTCTGTGGTATTAGTACGAGAAGCAGCAGTAGATGCGGATGTAGATGTAGATGTAGATGTAGATGTAGATGTAGATGTAGATGTAGATGTAGATGTGTGAACAGTAAAAGCAGCAATGGGTTTTACGACGAGATCTTCAGTTCGAAACAGAATACTGAGGACTATACGCTTGTGTGCCTTCGCGCGTAAAATGAATTACATTGGTTACAATATGGTCAAGAGTTCAGAGGTCGTGCAAAAAGCCCGACAAATGTTGTGAAAATAACATTGGTGGTTAAAAATATGCTTGTTGGAAAATGGCTTGGGAGTATTTTTGAATGACTTAGAATTAACATCATTGCAAAACGAATTTTGTTTAATACTGAGCAGTTTTACTCAAAAACTATGTAAATTAGTTTCAAGTCAACAAAATCACAACCCTCTTACTCTGGGGATTTTTGCTGCCATGGCCGATTGCCTGATTCTACACCAGACCCATCGGATGGTTCGGTCTGACTTAAAATCACCGCTGGTTGCAATGCCACTCAATATTTTTTTTTAAAAACATGCAATTTTAATACCAAAACAAAGTGTACACGATTTTGACGTAGCCATTTGACATTGCCGTCAAAGCTGTCTGTTACTAATGATGAACAGCGCTTTCTTAAAAAAACACACACACACACACACAAACGTTAACTGTAGTGCATCACTTTCGTGCCCTTTGCGGATGCGTGCGGGCCTACCTTCACTTTATTTGTACACAGAAAGTTTCCAGATACACTTTGCAACAACATTTTAAACCAGTGTTACGAATAAGCGAACTCTGCAGCTGATCAATGCTATTCTTTCGTATCACTGAAAAGTTGTGTTGTTAAGCGGGCCCGACGTGTTCTGCAGTGACTAAAGTTCATGGATACACGTATGCTTGTTTGCACCTGGCTTGAAAACTGGAAACAGGCATGTGTGCTTCGTGGCAGAATTTTCTTTCTCTCGTACGTCGTTTGTTCACACAAAACACTCAGATTTCGTTATTTTATGAAAGTTTATTCAATGAAACCTACGCAGGCCACAGGATCGTTCATTTCTGTAGCGACTCTCACCAATATCGAGGATAAGTACCCAAACATAATTTACCACAAGCAGTGTCTTATCATGGTGCCCAGACTGAAGGTTTGAAAGTTTTTACGTTAAAAGAAGCACGAACAGCAGCCTGCGAAAACTGGACTACCGCTCGCGAACCCTTCGAGGACAGCTCGTTTCATGATCACCCATCAGATTATGAATTTGGCGAGTAACTGAGAGCTCTCTCTCTCGCCACAGTAAATTAGGGGTAAGATTCGAGCAGAAACTGAGGGTTTCCATAACACATGTAAACTGTGCATTGTTTCTTGTAGTTCTAATATCTGAAGTGCGTTCTGCTGTGGACCAAGGGTGGGTTGTATGAACTGTATCTCCTTTCCGATGCATGTCAAATAGACAAGACGATACAATTCTGACCGCAAGGCAGATATGACCAGTCGTGCGCAGGACCCTCTTAAATAGCTCCGGTCACTACGCACGTGATATAAGGTGCACGTAAAATACACTGAGCAAAGTGGGGGAGGGGGTGTTCTAACCGCGTTTACGCCCCGGAAAAGCAGAGCGATACGATATGTCATGCAACCCAGCCCATGAAGATTCTTCCACCCTTGGACCAGTCGACGATCGAAAAACTGATAATCCTCAAAGATGAAGTAGGTTTGTCTGTGAAATATTCGTCAGCTAAGAACATCATCTCTGTGTCTGAATCACGTATAAGTCGAAATGCATCCGCGTGAAAACAAGAATACGTGTTGTTGTCTACACGTACTGGCGGGTGCTGACTGCATGGGAAAGATCGCCAAAGGTCGTCTTTGATTAGATCGCACAGTTAAAAAATGGATGCGACTGATAGTAGCTACGAGTGTGGTGACGTTTAATTTACTGTACAGCACCCAGTGACCAGGAACACGAGCTTCGAAGTAGTCAGGCAAGCGATGGCCAGTCACGCGACGAGAAGAGGGGGCAGTACTCCGTACGATTATCTCGCCTGATGTCGAATTCCGTCCCTGTCAACTCCATGCGCCCTGAGCCAGTGCGTGCGTGCCAGCCCGCTGAGCGCCCAGTGTCGACATCCTGTCCAAGGAAACGCGGCAAGACGCAAAACCAGTTCGTCTTGCCGAAAAGAATGTGCGCCAGAGCAGAGCTATGGTGTCACGATGCTATCCTCAGGAATGTGTAGCTTTGTGGAAGTAGCCGTTGGGTATCTGCCGCAGGTAACTAAGGAGTAACTGCAGCAGCTTTTGTACATAACCCCCAGCCCACCAACGGAGTGGACTTCACACAGCCTCATCTAGTTATAGGATGCCCCTAAAGAGACAACATTTCGTACGTAAGTACCCTTAAAAACATTCCGGCTGATTCTATAGTTTGTCTGTTTTTCACAGACTATTATTTGTTCAAAATATTGCTACGAGCTTTTTCTGTGGAATAATATGCAGGATTGTCTTGTTGCCTCACGCGTGGCATTCGTTTTTCGCGATCAGTCTTGCGAACAGTCATGGCTACCCGGCCCCACCCAGGTTAACGGGTTGATGAGGCAGGTGTTTGCCGTGGCTCAGTGGCAGTAGAGATAGAGGTATTGTCAAAGAAAAATGTGTCGCCCATCCTTAACCGCAAGGTCCATCGAGCCCTTTTCCTCACGCTGATATCGTTCGGGATGAAACGTGTTAAACCGTTTCATCGTTTAGTGCCCTGCGTGTTAGCCAGCCTTTTGTTTTCGATTTCCTTTTGTTATTTTTGGAAATCTGCTGCAGCCTCGACGCTGTGTGAATACGATCTAGGAAATATTTAGATTCTCATAAACAGCTGCGTTTCTTTTCCCACCCTCCCCACTCGCACCGCATAAAAAATCCGAGGGCCCGTGACCGAACATTTATCATGCTGTTGACTTACGTTGCCTGTTCTCGTTGGCATGACTTGAAGGAACCTGCTTGCACTGACTGCAATTGTCGTTCCGACTTCGCACGTGATAAAACTCCCTTGTTTCCGTGAACGCGGTAATCAGGAACGGATACATAAGGCTAGATTAAGACGTCATTAGTAATCAGGCACTAATATAAAAGCCTAAATAAAGGCATTTCCTATCCGGACGGCTGTGCTTACCTTAGGTGAATTAGGTCGCTCATTCCAGTCGCACGTTTGGGTATTGCTCGCGGATGTGTGAGCGCATTTTTACTCGTAGAACCGCGGCACAAAGTGATGATCGCTTCAGAGGGGGAAAACATAGCTGCTTTTACGGAATACAATAGAACCCGCACACAGGAAGCTGTTCTAGATATTGATATTGTTCCAGCAGACCTGTTTAAAATATTTACACAAGTATGCAACCCTTTCGCACCAGATATAATGCCAGTACAAAGCAGGTTGAAAATGAGGCATTTGCTTAAGGTTTAGCGCTAATCGCGATCAATAACCTAACTTAAAGAGGTACTGGTGACTGCATGGGGGCAAAATCTTCGCACTTGCATGTTAGGTATTTGTAGCTGAAATTTGTTTGAAGACCGCGTTTTTAATTATGGTCGAGATAAGGTGTGGATGCGTATAGAAAACATTTTCATGCGATCCAGATAGTTGCTCAGAAGTCGCCTGAAGCTGAAGTGTATCGTGAGGTTTGTCAGCTTTCAGGAATCATCCAGTGTAAACAAGAAGTGTTCAAATTGGAACGTTTATTTTGTTTACTGAAACAGAAAGCATTTTACATTGATCTAGAATGCTTTAGATGTGTTGGTGCTAAGGTAGTGTAAAAAGTGTTCTGATCTATGTTCTCGAAAGTGTTCAAATGGCCGGAAAATGTATCAATGGTGTTCTGGAAATGTTCGAAATGTGTGCCAGCAGCAAGTGTTCAATCAAATAGGGGCTTGCTGAGAACACTTAGAACATCTGTAACACACATCTTACATACTATTTACACACGCAGCACATATTTTGCACATGCTTTAACACTTTTTTTTACTTGTAATAAGTGATAAAATATTTAGAGTGTGTTTTACGTTATTTTTAATTCCCCTGAGTGCCGTAAAGTGGTGTTGGATGTTGAGTCGATTCATGTGAAACTGTTCGCGCAGATTTCCAACGCAGAGCATGCGACTGAACAACTGTTTATTGAATGCTTTTGTCTAACCCTCTGCGCACTGCTACGTACTAGTAACCACCATGCAGTCACCTCTGTGCAGTACAAAGTGGACTCGCGCCGTGTCTGTCTGAGCATTATACAGTGAGGAAGTTGGCGGGGAAGCACCACTCTAAGACCTACACTGGACCAGTTATGGTCACCAAACCCGTCTCTGCCAAATCCTGTCCCAGTCGTGCTGAGCACGGAGTTGTAGCTTATGTGGAGTGCTGTCTAGGAGATCTAGGACAGTGAAAAAACTGGTCGTTTTCGCGCATATTGTTAGCAGCTCTTCTGGTGAGAAGACAAAATAACACAGTGGTTCGTGCTCGACGAGAAACCAAGACAAGAATATTCTGGCGGATCAGATTGTTGTGTACCGTCATGCGCTACTAACTCTGCCAGATGCCGTGGATTCAGTTTTGTGTGTCTGTCTAGACTAGGCGTAAGCGTGGCGCTATTCTACCGGTAACCAGTGATGATAAATGTAGCAGACGACAAACCAGAAGTTACCCGATGTACAACACTAAGTTTGTTACTTCGATAATTTACTTGGCATCTACCCGAAGTTTTTAGCAACATAGTGGCTCAAATACCGTGTATACAGGCCATATTTTTAAAACAAGACCTTGTGCTCAGTCTCATTTATATGTGCATCTAAAGTTTAATACGTTTAAAAAAGTTTTCAAAAAGTAACGAAAGGATTGTTTCATCGATCGATCTGAAAATATTAATCAGTTAAACACCGTGTTCACCACAAATAGTGAAACAGTCATACACCGTATACACATAAATCATCTCTTCCACTCACATGTTAAAAGTATGTGTCGTTTCTTACAAAACAAGGCCTATTTTCAATAAACATTTTAACATAAAAAGCCAAGGATTTTAGACTCTCACATCAACTATACAGGAATATAAATAATGACCAGAATCGGCTCCAGAATGCTGTCAGTGTCAAGGTTCTCCATAGCGAGGTGTCCAGACTGGAAGACTGGATACCAATCAACCTAGCCACGTGCCCAGCACTCTGCTCCTTTCATAAGCTGAAGTAGGCGGGGGTGGGGGGGGGGGGTAGAGGACAACACTTCATACAGTGTACAACTCCTCGGTGCTCAGCGTCTAACACAGGCCAGAAGTACTGTCACTGGCTTGATGACAGCCACCTTGCCCTACTTGATCCTCCCTACGGCGTGGAGGTAGGGAACACTAGAAGCAGAACAGCACAAAAAAAAAGAGAAAAAAAGGAAGATCACGTCACGTCACACTGCACAGCTGGCAATAAATTCTGATGATGATAGCCATTACGCGGACGTCTACAGCTTGCAGTCTTTTCTTTCCTCGTATCCTTGTCCTCCAATAATTTTTCCTCGTGGCTACCATAGGAGAGTTTAAACTACATTTTTTCCCATAGGCCGCAACTCTTTTCTTTCTTTACTCGTCATTTTTATCATTGTGAACTGAATCCATGTTGTCATTAATGTTTGTTTATTTTGAAAGAAAATAAATAGCAGTGATCTGTAATGGACCCTCTCGGGGAGTGACAGAGTGGTGTAGAGAACGATGTACGTGCAGCTAGGCAAGGCAAGGTGAGGCTAGGCAAGGTTTATTCATGACCCGGGAGGGGGATTTAGAACTCAAAACCACACAAACACAAACATACAGTGTTACTAGTATCAACAAGTCCCAGGATAACGATAACAAGTGGCAACAAAAACATACGGGACCAGGCAGGGAGTATTTACGGATGGGCGAGACTTACAGGAGAAAGGGCGCGGGGCGTTTGTTTGCTGTGTTTGTTCCCGTGTGTCGAGCAGAACATGCTGTCGGTGCGTGGTATTAGGTATGTAATAATACCCTCGACGTGCCGGCTTGAGACATTGTCGGGCCAGAAACTGACCCGTAGCCTTGACCTTGACGCTTCCGCTGTGACAAATTTTGCGAGAAACAATTATGAACCTATTCTTGACAGAATTTGTCCGTCTGCTGTATCAAGGGCTTTACGACAAGAAAAGGAGGGTATAATGACCCATTCTTCTTGATCTTTTTGATTGTTTTATAATTAACGGCATTCAGAAACAGCCCTGAAATACAGTTCAGTACGTCAAAAACCGTGTCTAGCAAAAGCTGTGACCGTGCAATAAGGTCGTGAGTGTGTAGCAGCCGATGTTTGTCCGGCAGATATAAATCATTATACCTGACAGCAACCCTGCTTGATATTAATAATACCAGAAGCTAACGAACGAGGCGTGTGGAACAAAGAACCAGTAGACCCATCCAAACATCAGACTGTGTATTGTACAGACTTCAATTCACTCGCTCAGAACACGCGCGCATCGCACGCACCCTTTATTTTAAATGTAACTTTTATCAAAACAAAAGTAGTTTAAATTCCTTTTTGACATTAAGAAAACACACATACGTAAATTTAAAACCAAGGCGAAATTTCCAGTTGGCGGCGACGTCACAAGCAGGATTGGCAGTTGATAAACCAAAGACCTCCCTGACTCTGACAGTCACGACTCTTGTGAAATTCTGGCTGTTGTTCTGCTGTAACAGCACTGGAACGCGCCGATTCAAGCGCACTAGACAAAAACTTATACTAGGAACCACATGATGTCATCAGAGGCTAGTAAATGTTTATGAGTTTAATATTGGCTATGAAAACTACGAAACCTTGGTCTTTTTACAGTTGGTTCGACAGCTGTGTTGGAGAACATGTAGGCCTAATTAAAATTCTCAGCTGAAGCTCGGTCCTAATAGAAACGAGAGATCTACGTTGAGTTATTCATTCCTTCAGAGTGGCTCCATTAATCACTAACGTCAACCGCTAATTAAAGTCACACAGATTTCAACAAAAAAATGGACCCTTCAAGGCATATTGTTATTTGTGTGTGTGGTGAAGCAGATGTTACCACGTGTGGACAACATTCCAGGAAGGAGCGACGCGAAGAGTGAGTAAAAAGGAGACAAAAGAAAAGTGCTGATCGAGTGCGGGGAGTGCCTGACAAATTAACAGTCTCCACCCCCACCTCAGCCTATGTGGCCCTTTAGAGTCTGGCGTTATGCTCGTTGGTCACTGCTTGCTTTTTTTCTTTTAGGGCTTCTGTTTTGTAAATGGTAATTTCTCCATCATATTTTACCTGTAAAAGGTCGTAGGGGAGTGTGAGAGACGCCCACTTTTCTGTGGGGCAGTATTGTGAGAACAGCGACCGTCTCCTGTCTGTCGCTGCTTTGCCTTCCCTGACCGATGGATCCTCACAGCTGGGTGAACCGATGGATCCTCACAGCAGGGCGAACCGATGGATCGTCGCAGCTCGGCGAACCGATGGATCGTCGCAGCTGGGCGAACCGATGGATCATCACAGCTGGGCGTACTGCATGGGGGGACATGTGGTACGGCGCACGGGTATTAAAGCAGCGCCTTCGGGTTGTAAGACCAGAGCTCAAACCCCTCAGCCGTGCGGTTTATTTGTGAAAGCCTTTCTTAACAGAATGATTGTGCATTTTTTTTTGGCGAAGCTGGTCGTCCTCGTGATAGAGTTTTCGCTGTTAAACAACAATACCAGCAGAACCCGAACCTAGTTGTGTATCTTGCCAGGTTCGGAGAACCGAACTATAGACCGAACAGAATTATAAGACAAGGAACCAGGCTGGCTTGCATGAGTGCTCCTGGCAGTTCTTCCTGTCATAAGAGTTATCGTAAGGCCCATGGGCATTGTGTATTTTATCCACACCTTTACGAACGAAGAGGAAATAAGAACGCTCATGCAATCCATCCCAGGGACGTTCGGATAGTCTGTTCATAAGTGCACGTGCACATGAAATATGCAAGTGAACAGCCGTGCGAACATTTCGTGAACAAAAGCAGATACGAACCCTCATTCAACTGAACCAATCTGAAAAGCCTCTGCTTGAACTACGTGTGAATCCTCAGTATCGCGATCACCGGACTGTTTCTTAGCATAGCGGGAATAAATTCGTGTGTCCGATACTCATAGATTATGACGAAAACCAGGCTGGACTGTCTGGATGCAACTCCTTGTCAGGACATAAAACAGGACTATAGACACCTGATACATTTTACGACGCTGCTGCCATAATGCTGAGCAGGGCAGCGAGCATAAAACTAGAGAGTGGTTATGCGGCGTATTGGGTCTACTAATCAGGTCTAGCTTAACCTGGTATACTAGTCAGCGTTGGCTTGCATGAGCGTTCGTACCTGCTCTTCCGGTCATAAGAGTGGTTGTAAGCCCGTTCTCCCTGGGTATTTTATGAGCGCATTTATGTATGAACAGGAGATGAGAAAGCTCATGCAAGCCAGCTCAGCAAATCAATCGTGTGTGTGTTTGTGTGTGAGGTCCGTGTCCGCACGCGTACGTGCGCGTTCTCTGCACGTGGCACCTGTTTACAGGGTTCAGCGTGGGATGTTTTCTTCGCGTACCCGACTTTCAAAATTTATCACCTCTACCGTCTTACCCTTTTCAGCAGAGAGCCTTTGTTTCTGACCCGACGCTACACTGTAAACGTCATGCCTTTTCAGGCATCCACAGAGACCCCAAACAATGCAGAGCAGTGACGCTTGACACCTGCCCAAGAGGTACTGCTGAATCGATTGAACACGACAGATCAGGTACGTGCCACACCGAGACAAAATACCTTTCAAGTGAGACCCGTGCGCACAGGGGAGACTTCAGTTACGGCCCTATGGTTCTATTTAAAGGAATCGGCATTCAAATATCTGTTAGTAAAATCTTTCAAGCCCTCTCTGAATGGGTACAGCTTCGTCAGGGCGTACGGCGGTTAAGCTGTATAACAGAAATACAATTAAACACGTGACTGCCACCTGGAAATAAAACCAAAGTTATAACAAGACAGGAACTGAGCCAAGCTAGAAATGACATATTTATAGAGTCAACGTTTCGGGACATTACCCCATTGTCATGACAACAGCAACAGACCTGTTGTCAGTACAACACAAACAGATCTGACGAAAGGTTACTGCGCCGAAACGTCGACTGTGTGTCTGGGTCGATTGTGGCCTGTATTACAGAATCAAATTACATCACGTGCTGAAGGAGAAAAACATATTTTCTTAATCTCTCACTTTGTGGATGATAATAGGGTCTGTTATGTTTACTTTCGTCTTTCTTGTTTATCAAGGATTAATGACAACAATTATTTAAGGTTGTTAAAACCTTTTATACGTTGGCAGTTTTCCTTCTGTTATATCCGTGCGACAGTCTTAGTGTACGTCGGTGTTTGTGCTGTACGTGTCGCTAAGAGGATGTACAAAACGATGTCATTCATTAACGATTTTGAGGCTACTGACGTGATTAACTGACGACTTGTGTAAACATATTTTTTGAAGAGGTGGAAATCTTTATGCGATATTTGTTTAAGTTATCGTATTGCGTGAAACTTTTAGAATTTTCCTAATGGGAAGGCAAAAGAGCTGTAAGGAATAGACCGTAACGTAGTTAAAGACCTCTGTTCAAGGCTGCAATTAGGTATGAGACATGTACCATGAGCATTGAACAAACACACAGTCCTCGACCTCAAATGTATAGAATGGACACTATAATTATGTTGGAAGGTTTGGGCATGGAACCTGATAGTGTTCCTCACAATGCACAAGGGGGGATAATTGGCTTGCGCACAAAATCTCAAGAATGGCGCGCAGAAATTTTAAGCTAGGTTGACCTTCCTTTTTAACATTCTCACAGATTTCAGCTATGCTTGCGAGTCCTTTTGACCCTTGGTTTTCAAAGGTTCCAGAAGCACTGACGTGACGTATTATGGCTGACGTGAGATCGATTGCAGTATGAATGCTAGCGACAACCAGCTGAACCAGTAGTTGAGAGTGGTGTTGCGCAAGAACTTTCTGTTGTGTATTCCTGATACGGTCACACATAATTCTGCCTTTTCTCTTTTTCCCTGTCCTGTTTTCATTAGTTCACATGTACTTAGCACATTCACGCAGTAATTTTGTGAAATTATTTTCAGTTTCGCCTGGGAGGTTCACGGACAATTACTTCAACTGGAAGTGAAATACATGCAGCCCCGTGGCTCACCATAGAATGTCGCTATATGAGTCTGCACATATGTTCTGATTGTAGTCGACCTTTACCCATGGCTACTCTGCACCCACTGATGCACCCACTCACCCCACCCCCTCTGCAGAAGGACAAAATCCATTCAAAGTCTAGATATTTAGCTAAATCATTCTTACAATTCACTTGACTCTGTAGTAATTGAACCAGTCGGAATAACCTTCCTTCATAATTATATGAACAGTTTAAACAAAAAATTGACAGACGTTTACAAGACCAGTTTATTTAAATCTAGTTTAAGTCTAGAATTTTTTTAAACAAGGGCGAACTTAATTTACTTTTGAGGAATATGTCTATAGTTGCTACCACCTGATTACACTTACCACTGATTAAAATCAGTCGTGTGTAACAGAACTTCAATACAAACATACAGAATACATCGTCTTGATTCTGTGAGCGAGTTCCGTTACATTGCTACATTAAACTGCTCTTGTGTCACACCACTCTGCTTGCACGCTGTTCAAGTCATCGACTGAGCAGACAGACAGACCCTTAATGGTTCACTTACATCATGCAGCAACAATCACTCCATAAAGTTATTCAGTTTATTTTTAATTAGCTGGTGCAATCATGCGTTGAACTAGTCAGGTGGAGTTGTCGGACGAGAGCAATATGGATTTTTAGTTATGTTTTCAATTTGTTTTCTGGAGAGAGAGATTAGTTTGGATTTTTGAACGCTCCCTATCCTGTTGAAGTTGGAAATGTCTTTGATTCCACTGGAAGTGAAAGGAAAAAGAATAAAACGATGTTAAACTTATCGAAACTTCAATCTTGCCGTGTCCCCCACACTCTAAGCTGGATGTTACAGTTACAGCCTGTTAAAGGAAGCTGCTTCGCACAAGAAAGGTGTTGAAGTCATAGATAAATTTATATTGTGATCAACCACTCGATTGTCGCAGCTCTTCCTGATGGTTTGCAGCTGTCGAGTGCAGAGTAATAATGTTTCGATACTCATAATACAAAATCGTGCAAAAAACATAGCAAGGTCATAAAAAGCCAGGCGAAGTGCTAGCAGAAAAGAGCAAAATGTGACGCCTGGGGTTGAAAGGTCGAAAGCAGTGTGAGATCCCCAACGCTGCACGGACCAGAACAAAGTAACAATGTGCAAGAAAAACAGGTGACTGCCGCTTGGAGTAAAATTTTTCTTAAATTTGAAACAAGGGAACTGGACCAAGCTAAGACATGACAAAGACAAAGACAATCTACATGCTTCAGGGCACTACCCCTTCATCAGGACGACACAAAAACGACGAAAAAACGACAACAACGAAAACAGAAGAAAAAGACTTAGCTTCAGTAGATGTGGCGCATAGGCTGGACAGCAACACTAAACACCGCAGAAACACACCAGTTGCACGTCACTTCATCACACCCCCACACACAGCCAACAACATGAGGGTCTTTGGTATCTGGAGAATGAAGGGCGATTCCATTGACCGTAAGAATATGGAATCCTACTTCATTACCCATTTCGGTACCACCGGACTCAACCTCAAACACTGACCCTCCACCTTCCTCTTTTTCTCTTTACCCCTCCTCCTCCTCCTCTTCCTCTCTCTCTCTTATTTCTTTTCTCTCACCTCTCCCACACTGACACCCCCTTACCCACGCTTCTCTCTCCATCCCGCCCCCTCTCCACCCCTACCCTTCCTACCCACCTGGCGATTGGCTGCCCCTCTTTTTAACCCTTCTTACTCACTGTCCCTTAGTCATTTTCCTGCTGTCCAGCCTATGCGCCACATCTACTGAAGCTAAGTCTTTTTCTTCTGTTTTCGTTGTTGTCGTTTTTTCGAAGTAACAATGATAGATTAATGAGGTCATGAACTCAAGGATTAGGCAACCAAACAGAGGGGTCAACGAATACTAATTTCACGCGACCAGAAACAACTATCGTCTAGCCGAGTCAAGTGTCGAGAGCTGGCGGTTACAGATAACTGTTGTCGAGGTTCGTCAGACGCTGGGCGCTTAACATTGGGCAGAGATGTGGTTAGTGTAGAGATGTCATACGTCCATAGCGTGTGGTGCTGGCGCCACCTGTCCAGTATAGCTTTGTAGAAGTGCATTTTCTGTTGAAATTGAAACCGAAAATAATGGGGTTTCGATTAAAAGTGAGAAACATAAATATGGTTTATTTCTATTTATGTTTTTGATTCTTGAACAACAGCAAAAAAAGTTAAAGAAAAGGTTTCGGGTTAGTATATTCTCTTTTAAAAGTGCCGATTATAACCGACATGGTCACAGTCGGTCTTCCATGTAACCTGTGAACACTTCACTTTCCCGTTTGAAAACAAAATAGAAATTGGATGGTGGAATCCGTGGCCCAGAAGAGAAAACACCTTTTTTGTCCTTTTGATGAACAGGAGTACGCAGAAAAACTGTTTCAATTTTTGTTTAAACCGCAGACGTGTTTGGCAAACAGCATGTGATGTAGCCATTACACAAAGGGCGGCAACACGATGCGGGTCCAGCCGAGACTAAATGTGAACGCCTAACAGTGGCATAGCCTGTGACCTATTGTCCCTTAGCCCAGCCCTGGCAGAATACATTTTCTCTCAGGCTGAAGTGCAAAGTGAGATAGCGTAAACCAAATATTTGGATGTTGTCAGCCACTTCTGTGCTAACAGGTTCCCGAACCCTGTCCAAATAGGAAGAAACATTAAGTAAATATAACATTCCTATTTCCAAAGACAGCCTGGGACAGACGGATGGACGAACCAACGAACAGGCGTTGGTATGATG
This sequence comes from Lanistes nyassanus, assembly GCA_004794575.1. Taxonomy (NCBI): domain Eukaryota; kingdom Metazoa; phylum Mollusca; class Gastropoda; order Architaenioglossa; family Ampullariidae; genus Lanistes; species Lanistes nyassanus. Next base: position 531,313 of record SMGT01009055.1, on the reverse strand, counting down.
GAAAACAGGCAGTCGGGCAGTTGATAGGCAGACACTGCCTTAGGCACTCCCATTTTGAGTGTCATGAATAATACATTCTGGTCTGTGTAGTTTGAATTTATTAACAAAAAAATGGCACATAATTCCTTTTCTGACACACGCCTCTCCAAAATCTATGCTCGTGACCCCACTCCTTTTCCCTGTGCTGTCTGTTTTCATAGGGGCCTGAGGGAGAGGTCAAGGAAGGGCTGCTAGGCCTTTTTTCTGAACAGTTTACAGCAGCCACAAACTTTCCGTCTCCACACACTTCATGTCTGCATTCTTTCTTCTTTTTTTTTCTTTGCGAGGTTGTTAATTAGTGATGAATCATTTCGTCCGACAGAGGGAAGGGGGGAGAGAGCGTGTGTGCGAGTGAGGAGTGCGTGGGTGTGAGAGAAAGGAGAGAGAGTGCATTTGTGCGCGCGCGGGCGCGAGTGAGGAATGTGTGTGAGAGAAAGCTGAAGCTCTGTTTCTGCCAACTGTTTATCACATGTCCGCGACTGATGGTTACTGCGGACACTAGTGGGTGAGCTCAAGAGTCCTCTAGACTTTGCAATCCGTGTCTCGTCGCTATGACAACAGCATATTTTTGCCGGTCGGTGCCGATCTAGAATAAGACACGGAAATTTCTCCATTTGTTGGAAATATGACCCGCTTACGTATATTAAAATTGTTTTTTTACTTATCACACATACTAAACGTTACTGCGAAGGGGAAATGATTTGCAAATATTTCCTCGATAAATATCGAAATGTATAGTAAAGCTGCGCCACAGTGCAAGTTTTTTTTTAATGCCAGGAGAGGTCAGTCGACTTTCTCTGTGCACCCCTTAAAGGGTCTCTTTATATGTCTCTTTTGTCTATGATCACGAGCGTTTGTTTGCAACGCTGTTAAGATCTCGTCCACACGGTATAGCAGACGTATTCGACCTATTTTCAAATCCACTGAAAAGGAGATTACAGTACGTTCTGTTTGCTTTTTTGAAGTTTTAAAAAAAATTATTTTTGTTAAGGACATGCGTTGGCTTGGAGTGTAAGCAACCGTACAGCGGTCACTTAAGGACATGAGTTAGCCAGAAGTGTATACAATCGTACAGCGGTCAGTTAAGGACACGAGTTGGCCAGGAGTGTGTACAAGCGTACAGCGGTCAGTTAAGGACACGAGTTGGCCAGGAGTGTGTACAAGCGTACAGCGGTCAGTTAAGGACACTAGTTGGCCGTGAGTGTGTACAAGCGTACAGCAGTCACTTAAGGATAAATACATAAAACTGGTTTTTCGCATTTCTCCCCACCCCACCTCTACCCGCCTTTCTCCCTGCCCTCCCTCTCCTGTCTCTCGGTGAGTGTATTTTATGTGTGTCTTTACGTGCATCTTTACCGAGTGATTGACAGACAATAAGAACATCCATGCAACCCTATCCTGGAAATTAAATAGTGACGGGTGTCACCTGGCGGTTCACACAGTCTCAACGACGTTGACAATGGAGAAACTGAACCTGTCGGAAACATGTCAGTCGCCCAGCAAACGGGGCTTCTCTTTCCCTTGATGCCAAGTGTACGTTTCCTTCCGTCTGAGACGACCGCCTCGGGGGTCTAGCGGTTAAGGGGTCCACTTCTGAGGCGGGAGATCAGTGCTTCGCAACCCGGCCGAATCACACGATGCTTTACCGATGCCTGACAAGACAATATAACTATTTCAAACAAAATTAGCCTCACTGTCAGTAGCGACTAATATAGTGAAAACCAGGCTAAATCTTTTGTGTAAATATCTGCAGTTCTACTTCGTGGGAGATGGAGAAAATGTTCTGCATTGAAATTGGAAGAAATGTTTGTTGCAGACGGTTAGATCATCCATCATCCATCATCTATCATCCATCATCCACCACCCACCACCCACCACCCACCCACCACCATCCACCACCATCCACCACCATCATTTCTTCTTCGTGTTTTCTCTTGTATCTGCCTCTGTGAGATACCCTTGCCTGATTTCCATTCACGTCAAGGTGTCAGTAGCTCAGAAACAAATTAATATTCACAGGGCCTTTAGGGCTCTATGTACAGTTTATATATGTATATAAGAGACTATACACGCTGTCGATGACCTGTTTGTAGTTTATTTTTCATAAGAAAATAGAATTGACGGACTAGTGAAGGGTTTGGCTACATTTTAAAAATTCAGAGGGGACATCAACGAAATTTTTAAACTTAAAAAAAAAAACTTGAAAATGATTTGCTTCAGACTGCGAAAAAGTATCTAGTGGAATTTGTAAGAGGTGGGTAAGAGAGGCCTAAAGGTTCTCACTCTGGGATTAGATATAACAGAAACCTGAGAAATCAAGCGCGCCCTTTTCGCTTCTAGATATGATCTATGGAGCTCATATATCCACCACGCGACAATATTTCTTGCTATCTAGCAACTGCCTAGAGCTTCAAGCACGCACGCCCCGAAAACGACTTGTTTCTTTGTCGATTTGACCAGTCGGTCATCTTCAAGGGTACGAGATTTACGTTAAACTTACATATTACATATGACATGTCACTTGAACAACGCAGGGTCATTCAGCTAGTATTAACGTAAATGTAACCCGGATTATCAAACTTAATTGGCACAAGTGACGTGAATAAGGACGAGGTGGGAAAATCAGAGAGAGAGAGAGAGAGAGAGTGAGTGAGAGAGAATTCCTCCTTGCAAATATCTGTCTAATGGCAGAGTCCAGATTCTGTGTCAGAATCTTGATGAAAAACTAACATTTAAAGTAGCTAAATATACCCTAGATGCTTTAAAAACAAGAGCTTGATGTGCTAGTAAACAACAACCTCCTTAAAGAGCCTTGATAAATGCTGTAAACAGATTGACCCTTTCATCGCTGTCCCAGCAGACATTGGTGTCTGCCCTCATGCTGTGTTTACCTGGTCTTGTTTTACGTAAGCAAATTTAACAGTTCTGATCTTCTGTTGATGCGTTCACCCAGAAATGTATAGACAGTACGAGAACCACAGACCTTTGGGTCCACTTGGCGCCACACACGTGACGAAGACCACTCATAATAATGTGCCTCGAGAAGGGGTTGGGGGGGGGGGGAAGGAGCTTGTTCACTTCTGGATGTGTGCAGCGCGCGCGATCCGGTTCAGCATCTCTATTCCAAGAAACCAGCCTCTTGCGCTTAGCGGAAGTCCGGGCTGTATATTTGTCAGCGAAACAAGGCAAGCTTTGATGAAGAGCGTTCTGCAGTATTATAGGAGATTGAAGCTGATGATGACCTGGGAGTTTAAAACTGTGCTGGCAGTTCAGGGCGCATTACAGCTAGGAAATTAGGGGAAGGAGGTCGTGTTATTAAACCGTGCACGGAAACATCCTCCCAAACTAACAGCTGCAGTAAGATGGACGGTGTGGAGAGGTATTAAAAAGTTTTCGTGGAAGAGTCGAATGGAGACTTAACAACATTTCAACTCCACAATTGAATTCCTGGCCATTGCCCGATTCGAACCCACAAGGCTTGAATAAAGAACAAATGAGGACCGAGCGCTTAAATTATCGAAAGGTAACTCCAGCAAAGGTACTGGCAGCGCTCAAACATAGCCGTATGCAGACGTATGTGCCCAAAGGGAGCTTATCGTAGCAAAGAGAGGGCCGAAAGAAAGGAACTTGGCAGATCCTGAAAAAGATCAGCCCGCCCCTTTCTTTATAACAGCGCTCTTCTTCACACAGCTAACCCTCGGTGCACAAAGTGTGCATACAGAGAATCCATGTTAATGTAGTCAGCCCGCTCACTAAGCGTGTGTTGACAACTAGGATTCAAAGAGGAACACAACATAGGACAAATACATGAAATCCTCAAGGTGCAAATTACAATCAATAAAGAACAAATGAGGACAGAGCGCTTAAAGGCTTGACACGCAAGTCCGATCGTGTTGGTGGAGGAGAGGGTGCTTCTACTTTGCAATAAGTTCGCAGTATAGTTGGGAAATGTATGAGGATCTGGGGATCCGGTAGCATTGTGTTACACTGGTGGTGGAGTGGTGGAGTGGTGGCACTGCTGTTTTACAGTAGTGATGGCAGAGTGCTTCCCCCTGCTAGCTGATTATCAAGACTCTTCCCCCCCCCCCCCCCCGGCTGGTAGAAAATCCGCCGTGTGGTGGTGTCAACAGCTGGCCGATCCTACTGCTGCTTAAAGCTCTGTTATCCTCTGATCTTTTTAGCTTCGTATTTAACGCTATTGTTAAAAAAGCTGCTTCTGTTTTCCTACTAAATCTAGTGTGGCTATTATATTAGGTCAACTAGTTTAACTATTTTATTATTCGAGCTAATATTTGTAAAAAGAAATCTAGTGTCCGAATGATCATTCACTACCTGTCTTCACTACCTGCACGTGAGGGTTTGGCTTGCCATTGCACGTGTATATATAATCGACGTGGGGCGTGCGTGTGTGTGAGGGCGGGGGCGTGAGGGTTTGCCTTGCCATTACACATGTATATATAATCGACGTGCTGCGTGCGTGTGTGTGAGGGCGGGGTGGGGGGTGAGAAAGAGAGAGGAGCGGGAGAGAAAATGAAAGAGATGTGCCCAGAAAAGTCCTAAAGAGTACTGCCCTGAATTTTGCAATTAGTAAATTAGATGCTTTATTCCTGCACAGTTAACACACACTGTCGCCTCCTCCTTGTGTGAAGATTAGCCTGCAAAAACATTTACTCTGTGCTACGCCAAAGCAGGGTTCAAATTCGCCATGTACCAAAGTGAAAAAGCATGTCTTTTCCATTCTGGGGTGGATTACATCAGTGTTCGTATGTGTATTTCAGGTCATAGGAGTAAGGCATATCCGCCCTGTGTATTTTAAGTGAAACCTTTATGTAGAAACAAGAGATACGAACGCTCATGCAAGCCAGCCCTGGTCCGTCAGTTCTCTAACTAGCACGTGTCATGTATATATGTATACAGAGATCTTTTTAGTGAAGTGAAGATGCCACCGATCAATAGAAACATCATTCTTTAGAACAGACCGCCTTGAGGCTGAACGTATTATGTTCCAAAAGTTTTTGGGGATTTTCGCAAGATTAAAGCAAAGATTCCAACTGGACATTTTCATGATTAAACTTCTTCCTTTGGATTAATTGTCTGTAAATTTTACGTTCATTTACATAACTTTCCTTATCCACTTCTCTATCTGAACGTTTAAACTTTCTCAACAGCCTTTTAACAGACTTTTTCTTAACAGCACATTCTTTATCCAGCCATGTATTTCTCCCCTGTGAACTCACCCTAACAGGCTTAACCATGCATTCTGGCGCATCGAGGAAAGCTTTAAGGTATCTATAGCAACCTCAGTATCGGTGGCTGTAGCGCTTTGAGGTTGATAGATACGTAAGCGAAAGTCCTTGGATTCAAGTTTAGCTTTGAACAGCGGGTCTAAAGTCTCGTCCCATAAAATACGTCTTTGGGATTACCTTCCCGCTCCCTGTCACCTATTGATAGCGTAACAGGCAAATAGCAAGAATCTATTCTGTCACTAAATTGTAGGTTAACATTGCAGGCCAATAATCGTTCTGAGACAATGAAATAATCTACAACACTATTTCCTGCTGGCGAGATAAAGGTAAACTCCCCATTATAGTCACAATGACAAATCCGTTCAGTATAACACAGTCTAAAGCCTGACAAACAGTGAGAAGTGTATGGCCAAAAGTATTTGTAGCGTTATCTTTTGAATTCCGACTATAAGCTGACATAATCATCGTCACGTCTGTCATTACATTGCATGACATGAGACAAATTGTTTAGCATTGACGGGTCGCTATCCGTTTTGGCATTCAAGCGCCACACACTATGTGATACTACTGTTCATCGCCTATTGCGTCTAAGATGGCTTCTTGTAGTGTAACAATCTCATCTTTAATAGTTCGTGTTCTGTAGTGCAGTGAATCTCGTGGGGGCACATAGCATCCCACATAAATCACTTCTTTATCAGTATGAAACAACTGTTTACTACACAGTAATACTATGGTATTTTCGCCTACAACATTTATCGGTCTAACTAGGCTAGCCAGACTGTTATGAATCAAAACCATAACCCCACCTGAGGGCCTACCTTGGTTACATTACTTCGCTACAGAGGCAATAAATTTAGTAAAACTGGTAAAAACGCCATCAAAATAAAAAATCCCAGCTTAAGTGAGTTTCAGTGAGACATATATGAGGTCGTATGAAGAAACAAATTCTAAGAAAGAACCATCACAAGGTTTTGATAAGAGACCATCCACATTGTACGTTAACAGTTTTACCAAAGGCGAATGGCCGGCTCTGTCCTGTGGTTTACTAGTTCTGGACCTGGTGTCACGTCGCTTTGTTAAGAAGTGTTATCGATAAAACGCACTGTTTGCAGAACTTGTCAATCACCGTTAACTCCTTTCCCCTTTAGGCGTTTTAAATGGGTATTTTATCTCCAGGCTGAATTTCTAACGGCTGATTTTCAAGCACAAAACTATATTTTAATGGGATTCTGAGAATTGAGTGTGTGATTTAACGCAGACGTTTTTATGTCTAACCGCTGGCTGCTGAGTGAACAGTGTGTGTGTGCGTATTGCCAATGGTTCCTTCAAAGTAGGTTTGCGGTGTTCTGGGTTGTCTGTGAGTAGAGCCTATATAGTGTTAACCGCGAATTGAGGACAGGGTGTATCTTGTTAATAAGTTTCTTGTGTTGATAAACGTCAGATATGAACATTCTACAAGGATTGTCATTTCCCTGTGTTCAGTCAGTTAAATTGTGGGTTTATAATTACGTTAAAGTTCAGCTTAAGCCTTATTTGCTTGTCATATACATATCCGCTGGACGCTTTATCACCACGTAAAAGCGCTAATTCACTGGAGCCAATCAAATGACGATCTCTACTTAGGATGTGTAAAAAGCAGAGCCAATCAAATGGCGAGCTATATTTCGCAGGTCTTTACGGGGGCGGGGGGAAGGGAGGGAGATGGGGATGTTTCGGCAGGGTGGGGGTAGGGGAAGGGTAAGGGGTGGGGTTAGGGTGGGGGCTAAGAGTAGGGGATAGGTGGGGGTGGGGGAGGGGTGGGGTGGGGTGGGATATAGGCAGTAAAGATCTTCCAGGAAACTGCAACCTTTTCAGTGGTGACCCTATGAGATTAGCATATTTTACGTAAGATTGTATTTTGATTGGCTCCAGTTTTTCTGCGCTTTTTCAAGCTCTTATCGTGCGCATATCGGCTTCCAGCTTACTGAGTGCGACGGACGATTGCATAACGGCTGTTTAACGCCAGAGCACAACACAGGCCGCTTACTTGTGCCCCACACCATGGCGCTACTGTTGCCGTGCAAGCAGCAGATTCTGGCTTAGACCGGAATTGTCAATTCGCTGCCAGAGATCTGAACCGGAATTTTAACTTCTGCTGTAAGACGTGATGAGCTGCAAGGGTCAATGATTGCCATTGTTGGATTTGTGTACAGCTAGACTCTCGATGGAAAAAAAGGGTAATTTTCCGCTGCGCAGGTCATGGTAACAGATTAATTTACATTTACCTCCCTTGATGAACGTAGGTTGCTGTTTCAAAGGACAAAGCATGGTGTAGTCTGTGAGGGAACACCCAGAATGCAAAAACCAGAGTGGGGTGTGAGGGTGGGAGCAGAGGATTTGCTGCATGCTCACCGCGACAGGTCCACTAGCCTGGAATCCTGCTTGCTCTGCTTGCTCACTCCTTACCCTCCCTTTACCTCGGCTAAGAATTAAGACGGTGGTTGACCTGAAAACGGATGCAGAAGGATGATAACGTTCAACGTCTTCTGTCTGGGTGAGTGGACGTCCGAGTCGTTGGAGCGCTGGTCTCTGAACGCGAAGGCACTGGTTCGATCCCCGTGCACAGCACCCCACTTCCCCCAGTTGACCCAGGTGGTGATGGGTACCTGACCCCAGGGGTCAGGAAAGTCGAGAGAAGAGCGTTGCACTAATGGGAGACATGATGAGGGACAGGGCGAGCTTAGAGTGGCGTCTTTAGAGCGGCGTTTCCAGAGCAGACTAATACGTCACAGATGATTATAGCAGTTCTTAGCAGTGCTAGAGACAAAGTCATGCATGGAAACAGTGCTGTCGAAACTGACAGTAAGGTTTTTGACCAAAACTGAGAGAGCAATGGCGGCGTTGTCAAGATAATGCAAAGGGCGAGAGGAAGTTAACCTAGCGTTTGGCATGTGCCAGTGAAAATGGCTTCGGTCTCAAAAAGCGCTCATCGTTATGTCAAAGTAAGTTGCGCGCCATCCCAGTTTTTAATATCCTTGTAGAAGTCAGATGTGCGAGTTGAATCGAAGCACTTTTATACGAAGCATTTGTCAGGTGTGTCACTGTCTAGAAGTTGAGTGTCATGACAATAGAAGTCTCATACACTCCCTACTGCCGCAAGACCTGCAACTTGTCACGCGACAACATTTCACTTCGCCTCTCCCTAATCTCTTTGTCCTCGTGGGATGTTGAGTTTACACGGGACACATCCGTGAATTATTCGGTTGTTTGTCTGGTGTTTTAAAGCGATTTGTCATTCGTCGAGGCGCGTAACACAGGTGCATGTGGCAGAGGTTGGAGCAGGGCAGCGGCTGTCGCCGTCGTCTTGACAGCAACTTAACAGTTGCGTCAACACGGAACTGCCGCAGCATGCAGCAGGTTTTTGGCACTGAGACCCCGAAGCTAACCAACGCCGAGACGTCATAATCGTAAATCCTGTCACCCCTCTTACTCCCTTTTTTAACCCCTCCTTCCCTATCCTCTACACCTAGCTCTTGCCCAGCCCTGACCCCTAACCCCCACCTCTACCTTGTCCCTACCTTGCCTTTCCGCATCCAGTGAAGAGCGCAAAGGTTAATCTTTGCTTGCAGTGTTATATAGACGTGTAATGCGAATGTAATGCGAATGCAGGGAAGACGCCGTAGCTTTTCCCTTGTCGAAATTTGTCCCTGGGAGATCCCCAGATCAGCCTTGAACCTTCTAGACCTGTAGTTCGATTCTTAACTGTCGGTTAGAGCTGCAACCGCGCAAACATTTCTACACTAAGATCCTCGTAAAATTACTGATTTTTTTTTGTTCCCAGCATTGTGACCTATGTAGCTAATCACAAAGATTGAGCGGAGTCAGCTTGAACAAATCACGTGGTACTGCTATAGGCAACAGCTGTGGTTAAACCTTGCCGGCTTAAATTGCTGAGTGTGAGGCCAGTGCATGGAAATTTTGGCGCAGAAGGCCTCTTCCTTTGCAGTGACCATTGCCTTGTGTGGGTCACCATGAGGTTAATCGAAATGCTTAAAAGAGTGTAATATTTTACATTTGTTTCCAATCTCTCCGCCTCCCCTATTCTGTCCTACCCTTTAATCGCTATTTATTTATGTGTATTTATTTATGTGTGCGATGGAGCGGGTTCGCTCCGTAAACTTTTCTTCTCTCTCTCTTTTCCAAACCAAGGAAATCTTTCAGAGGGCCTTCTTCATCTTTTATTTGAGGCCACCGCCGCTGCTGCCCACCTTCTCCTCCGCCCACCTCGCCTGCCTCTCCTGCCCAGTCTCGGCTCTCATGGCGACCGTCTTACATCATCTCTTCTGCGTCTCTCCTCGCTTCATCACTACTCTGAAACGTCTCTTTGTCCGGCCCGCACCCCGGCTTTACTGGGTGGACGTGAAAGTGCGGCCGATACCGCATTTTGTGTTTCTTATATGTACAAACACGAGAATAACCGACCAAAGAATATATCTACGAGAACGTGAAAATACGTGATGCATAGAGTGCGCTTTGCTCTTCTTAGTGTAGAAGACAGCAGAGTGAGAAGGAAATAAAGATAATTACGTTAAAAGGCAGTTTAACTAGCTAATGTGAATAGAAAAAGATAAGAAATATGCCTACAAACTAACCTAATCCATTAAGACGTATGATGAGTTTACTATCTACCGAAAGAGTAAATCGAGGAGAATCAGACGATGTTAATTGTTAGTAGCTGCAGCTATCCTAGAAGAATATAGAGATGTCAAAAGAGAGTGAGCCTAACACAGCACGCTACAAGATCAAGATGACACAGCGCGTCACAGCCACGGATCGCTGGCGGAACTCGACCTGGGTACCGCCCCCCGGCGTCCGCTGTGGCTGTGAGCGTGGTGGCCAAAACCGTCTCCGTGATGGCTGCGTCCATCACATGTGTACTGGGAGTAGTATACCACAGCAGCAAAATTTACTTATTGTCAACACGATTCACACACAGTCTACATTATCAGTACATCTGTAGAGTTATATACAATTTGGATATCTAACATTCAGTAATTGCACCTATGGGCCTCATTGCTTAGTAAATCTAGGGTATTGCATTTCCATTTTGGCATTAGTCTTCAGTCTCATATCTGTGTTCTAACTGTCACGTTTTGGGGTCTGGTGGGTCAAGGAGATTGCACCATAGATTCCAGGTGTAATCCAACCTCGACTCTCCGGCCCTAATTAAGGTATAGTGTCCCCTTGTTCAAGCCGCCATCTAGCCGCTCACGTCATCACCAGCCCAGGTTAGGTTCCTGTTCACACCTCTGATCAAGGGTGCAGGCCCTAGAAGCAAGGGGTAAGGTGTTGCCCTGAGGCACAGCTGGGAAGGGACCTTAACCAGGCCAGGTGCGGGTTACGTGGGCAGGGTAGGATTACGTATCTGGCGGACCCTGCTAATGCGTAGTATCGAGCACCAGGGGCTTTGATGTAGCCGAGCGGTGTAAACAGCCAGGAAGGGTAGGGGGTAGCTAAGTCCACTCTAGGTGTCCACTTAGGGGCGTGTTCTAGTAGTTGACACGGGGTGTGGCTTCTGCTGTCTCTGACTTGATTGGTTGATACATGTAACCGCCTTGTTGACCACGTGCGTGTTGCCCTGTGCGAAATCACCGCGAGGTGGAAGCACTTTCCCTTCCAAACCAACAACAACAACAACGTGCGTGTGAATGAAAGAATCTATGGACGAAAGTTGAGAATAAAAGGACTGGTTTAGACCGTCAAATTTTCTTTCGCTCAGTTATCCTGTGAGAGGACATCTTCCGCCCAAGAGAGCATCTTCAGCGAAATCTACAGTGAGGGCAACGTTAGCCTGAACTCCTGTGAAGAAGAGCTGCTGTGGTGAGACGCACGTGTCTTGTGGTACAAGTCTGCTGAAGGCTGAAGGATTCAGCTGCAGAATTGAAGTGTCTCGTTCTACTGGACGTGTGGAAGTCTAGTAGCAACGGCACGTATCTTGAGTAGACCAGTTGCATAGCGCAAGGGTCTCTGCGAGGGCGTTGGATACCTCCAGGCTGGTGTGAGACTCTAGCAGCACGTGCTCCTCTGCTGTGGAAACCTCTACGCTGACCGGGCGGGAGAGGACTGCGGAACGTAAAGGAGGGAGACCGAAGGCCGCGGACAAGACAACCGTCTGAAGCAGGGGGCGAAGGTCCAGCCTTACAAGGAGGCTGCCTGTAACCGAGGTCTTGGGGTGAGCTCAAGAGGCTGTGTGTCAGCCTTTGGAAAACGTCATATCCTCTGTGGCGTGTGTGATCGTCAGCATCAAAGTCTGCTGTTACGTGGAGGGGTTCAAGAGGTCTTCAGGATATCTACTGGTGAACATATCCAAGGAAGGAACGCTCCAACGTAAAGACTGTCGTGCGGACTGTAAGAAGCATTCGGGAACGAGTGTTGTGTTCTGTGAGTGTTGTGTATCACGTGGTCATTCTTTTCTCGTATGCAAAGGCGAGATTGAGGTACGTAGTTTGTCATTGTGTTAATGGCGAGGCGGGTGATGGAGGGTGGTATTAGATGTTATTGTAGACCTAGCTCAAACAGAAGGAAATTGCGGGACCCCTAGAGTTGAAACGAGTTGTAACATATATTGTCTTGATTGTAAATACTCGCTGTTTATATCAACAATACATTCTTCTTTTTTGTGTTCACTGTATTACGGTCTTTTGTTGTTCTTTATGGGAGACTGTAGGTGGTGGGGGCTCGGCCATATGATTAAGAAATCATATTAATTGATGTTAGTTATACAGTGATAGTTCCACCTACGCATATGCCACACTCTTGACGGTGGTCGTGCAAGCGAGAATAGGAGACGATCGGTCAAGAGCAAAAAGAAATCTCCCAGTTGTGACATCTGACATTCGAATAAATGGTTGTAATAAAGGTTTCTTTTTGTATTTTACATGAGTAGACATATGACTTAGACAGGAGCAAAATCAGATCAAAGACAAGATCTGTTGCAAACTTTTTTCTACATCCAAAAGTACAAGATGTTCATTCAAAACCACGCGATTAATTTTCATACATCTATTAGTTAAAACTTCATGCAGGTTTCTCCAAAAGCTTTGCACAATTTCACATCCCCGTATTTCTATTTTACAAAATATACACAGCCTATTTTTTCTGTTCCCTAATGCAATAAAGTTATGTTAGTACATATTATTCTGTGCATCACCCTTGTTTGAAGCCATTTTAATTTAACATCTTTGATAACAGCAGGTTTAGAAACAATATCTGGCCATTCAATGTTTCTGAGCAATCTAGTATCCCATTTTATACATCAGTTGGGTTCAGTTTTATTTGGCATCAATATATCATAATATACTCTTGCAACTTTTTTTTAACAGAATCAATTATCCAAGTTTTGTTTGCACCTTGTAAAAAGATTCTAAGTTTTAAGTTGCTTGTTCTCAGTTATTTTTTAATATACTGCACACATCAACTGTAAGTAATAAAATTTGCGTCAACTGTATTTCTTTTGGAATTCATTGTCTCCTAGAGAGACAAACACATGAATGCAAGGTTCGACCTTGTGAAAGTAGGTTATAACAATACGCGTGTCTGCGTGTCTGGTGTGTGTACAGCACGTGTGTGTTGTACAGTTTGAAAGTAGGTCTACATTCACATTGTCCCCAGTAGGTCTACATTCACATTGTCCCCAGTAGGTCTACATTCACATTGTCCCCAAAATGGAAAGCGACATCGGATGAATAAGTAACATTGTCAGCCTACTATTGTACGTGCAGAGTATCCATGAATGTCTCACATAGGGATCGCCCGCATAGGAAAGTGCGTACGTACGCACGCACGCACGCACGATCACGCCGCAGCAAGAATGAAGAAAGACACGCCGTATAGTACGAAATGAACCGGAAGCATGCAGGAGACGTGTTGCGTTGCCGCGTATTCTCTTCTAAGGGCGGGTTGACCCATTGTTGAAATTTACAGGACGCTATGGCAATGTAGCCGGAGAACTGTGGCGGTAAGGACAAAGGTGGGGGTGGGTGGGTAGAGTTTTAAGTTTGAATCAGACTCATCCTCGTGACAAAATAGATCCCGCGCGGTAGCATAAGTTAGAACAAGAGCGCGGACACGTACCCATTCGGAACATCTTACAGAAGGTTTTAGCTTCATTTAGGTTCTGCTTACCGCGACCATGAAGTGTGTACTAGCCAAGACTGCACAAGACGCCATGCTGGCTGTTGTAAAAGAAATCACACGCCCGTGGCCCTATTTACCTTTTACTTCTAATAACTTTAAGAAGAGAACTGACATCCTTTGAAGAACTGTTTAAACACATTTGACTGGTACGTTATATCGCATTTACTGGTAGCGTTTAACTGCGTTGCAAAGAGTCCCCTACCGGCTCCCCCCATTCTCAAAGACGACCCTTCAGGCAGATTTATCACGGGGTCATGCGGTTGGCGTGTCTATTGCGCAGTTGTTGATGGGGGCGTTTTGTGGAGGGAACTCAAGGTTTTTGACGATTTCTCTTTGTTCGTTCAATCGGTCGACTCTGTCTATCTGTCTGTCATTACCAGCGTCATCAAATTGCAGTGTTGTCAGCGCTGTGCTTCCGGGACCCAAATAAAAACGGAAAATAGTAAAGCATAAAACATTCTTTCATCTTGTAAATGAAATTTTGAAGGATTTTAATTAGTGAAGGAAAATTAGAGCAGGCATCTTCCTTTCTGAACTGTGAAATATCTATAAATATATGAAAGCACCCGTGGAATGTGTTATCCGCTCACTGGGTGCAGTTTTTATCTTTCCGTGGGTTTGAGAAAATTGATAGAGTTGGTTTTTACTTTGACCCCAGCAAATTCGATTGGGTTTTTTTTTTCACTAGCAGGGACGATCCCGCTCTCTTTCCTGTGTGAAAACAACCGACCATTTTTCAAGCGTACAACACTGGGTGTGACGGCTACACACAAGTCCTGGAAGACGACACCGCACAAGGGAGTCAATGCAAGGAACTGCAAGCTGGTTCAAGGCGGCTGTATAAAAGTATCATTCATGAACTGTAGTCTAACGGCTTGGAACCCCCATCGGATCTCAAGTTGAATAAAATTTCTAACCAGGAGACGGGGGTGAATTGGAAATACCTTTTATGCTAGTGGACAACAGTGACAACAACGACAGAGGTCAAAGTCAGAGGCCGCGGTCGTTGTGTCAGGAAAGTAGGGCAAAACCAGCGCCCACAGTCAAGGGATCGAGTCGGGTCAAGTGCTGTCGGCCCCGGCCCAGTGGTACAGCGTTTCTGATAAATGTGGCGGCAGACTGTCTCCAGCTACTGAGGTACGGTGGATATACGTCAAGGGCCGATCACGTGACTTGGAGGGCGCTGCAGAAAGAAATATTTCGGCTACTACAGCCAACAAAAGACACTACTGGGGGGGGGGGGATTGGATGGCTCTGTAGACTAGCGTGTGGATGTTGCTGGTTCAAATCCAGGAGTGGTCAAGGAGTATTTTTTGGAGGCGAGAATTGTGCAGACCTAATTTGATATTTTCCATTCGAACACTAAACTGCCTGTCCACACTGGTCAACTTACTGGTGGTTCTTTCAGAGAATAGCTTAGTAATAGGGCCCCATCCTCCCATATTGCGAAATCACTGCTAGGTGGAAGCAGTGCCCCTCCAAAATTACCTGCCTATTAACAGACACACCTGGACACACCGAGACAGGTTGCACGATGTGCAGGACTGACAGTGACGGAAGAGGTCGGACCAGGAGTTCCTTTACCTGAACCAGGAAACGAAACTGCTTGAAGTGTAATAAGGGAAATGGTCTAAAGGCCAGTCTCCCGTGGAAGTTAAATCAACGGGATGGAAGAACATCTTGTCGACAGGCCATTCCAATATCATCATCTCTTTCGCGTCGCAGGGAAGCCAGATGGAGAGGTGTGGACTGACCTAGATCACGCACTGCAAGAAGGAGCAGACAGGAGCGTGGGGTTGGGACCCTTGGTTTTCTTCACAGGGAAACCCAGCGCGCTTGTAAGGCGACGAAAAAAAACCCAACCCGTACGGCGGGG
>SMGT01009055.1:490631-504604 GCA_004794575.1 Lanistes nyassanus | reverse complement strand
GGGGGGGGGGGGGGGGGGGGAACGCCACCACGAGCCATTTGTGTGCGTGTGACAAGGTCACGCAGGCGGGGAGAGCAACACGGAGGTCGGTTGTCTCTTTCAAAACCCCCAGTTCGCAACACCTATAGCAGAAGATAATTTTCTATTCAAGATATTGCACGAAGGCATGCCGATGAAACAGCATAAAATTTTTCTTCGAGCATGATACGGTGTAAAATATGTTTCATCAGTTACTTGTAAATTGTTTTCATCGAAACCAAGCCTCACACGCAAGCCGCCACATACGCACGCACCCGCGCGCTCACACACATTTACACGCCCCCTCACATATTGCGTTGTGCAATAGATTTACTGCTCGTGAACAACCAGAATATTTAATCAAGTGATTTGAAAGCTCGTTTGAAAGATTGGACAGTTTTTGCGTGTCTCAGTTGGCAGGGCAGTGAGTTCCATCGAGTCGCTGCGCAGACAGAAAAAGAGTGTTTACCATATGTTTTGTGCTTTTGTCTGAAGTTGAGCAAAGTTGTCTACAATACTATACGAAAAAAATCACAAAGAAATCTGCCTTTATCGCTCTCTCGCCTCCCCTCCAGCCCTCGTTTCCATAAGGTACAGGTTTTTTTATGGTCTTAATATCGCCATATGCACCGTGAGAGTCCGTGATTGTATGTCAGTGGAGTGCGAGATAAAATGCTTAGCATGCTCTTGTAAACTTTCTCTGGGCCGTTTCTAATGTCCTCTATCTCTCCCTTTTCTCTTCCCGCTTTCCCTTTCGCTTCACTCCTCTCTCTCATTCTCTCTTTTTCTCGCTCCTCTCTCTCCCTTCTTTCTATCACTCTTTCTTGCGTTTCCCCTCCACCTCACTTGTCTCCTTTTTATTTCTCTCCCATCTCTCTTTCACTTTTATTCGTTCTCTCGGTCCCTTCTTTCTTTCTCTCTCTCTCTCTCTCTGGAAATTTTATTAGTATACCGCTCCAGCAATGCTCACGTGGTGCTTCTGCAAACACGTACGAAGATGTTAGGAAGTGAGACAATAATGGATACGTCACTTTATGTTGGATAAAATAGGTGTGTATGTGTGTGAGGGAGAGATATATAGGAGAGCCAGTAGAGGAATTGGGGTGTGGATAGTTTGACGTTTGCGTTGTTTCCTTCTGTCTGTCAGGGGCACTAACCCTGACTCCATACACAGTTTGCTCTGACCGGTCCCTCCTACTGTGCCTGGGATTGTTCTGATGGCGTCGAGGTGTCAATTTTCGAGGAGGTCCGCGAGGCAGTCGGTGCAGTTGTCCCACACTACGTCGGCGTGGAGAAGGATGAATGATTTGTACATGTACTCTAACGATTTCCTGTTTAACCTGTGTTTGAATGAGCGGGGGCAGCCTACAAATAGTGAGCAGCTGGAGGTGATAGTTTGAACATTTGAATATGTTCGTCCCATTTACAGTTGTCCTGGAGCGTAATACCTAGGTGCTTGTGTGTGTTTGTGGCTTGTAACTTGGTGTCGCCAGAACAGAGGGGCAGAAACTGGTGGATATGTTTCCCTGTGCGAAAATTCATAAGAACAGTTTTGTTTGCGTTAAAAGTAATATTCCATGTTAGCCCACTTACTGATGTTTTGGTAGGTCTGAGTTAAGGATTAAGCGTTAGGCAGATTGTAGTGTGGTCGGCGAAGAGCTTTATGGTAGAAGAGATGTCAATAGTAATATCGTTTATGTATATTAAGAAGAGGAGGGGCCCTAGGACTGAGCCCTGTGGGACGCCGGCTGGTGCTGTTTTGTAGTCTGAAAGTTCTCCCTATAGGGCTACAGCTTGCATTCTGTTTGCTAGTCTTTGAAGAAGCTCAATAGTTTTCCTCTTATCCCAGTGCCATTAATTTGCAAAGTAACCCAGTGCGCCAGACTCTGTCGAAGGCTCGGGATATGCCGAAAATTATTGTTTGTGGGGGGACAATTCCGTGTAAGGATTTGCATATATTGTTATACATACAGCGTAACTGAAGCGTAGTCCAGTCTCTTGGGGTGAAACCGGATCGAGATGGGGTTATAATGTGATGTTTCAGCTTATATAACTTGACAAACATTGCACAAATATTACAGTCGGGGACTGGAAAAGTCTGTGACACAGCACCACACCTACACAAGAGTTTCCTCAGACCCAATTAAGATGTGCTGGGGTGGTGGAGCCAGGTGCTTACAAAAGCACAGCAGCTGGGGGTCCCACAGGTAGCTGCGACTTGGGGAACACGGCACAGCGCCACAGAGCCCAAGAACGCACCTGGAGCCAAGACCAATATCGATCTGCTGCCTGGAGTCTGCCCCGTCGTCATGGTGATTCAACAAGCGGCCTTTGCATTGTGTGGGCATGAGGACAAACAGAAGAACGTTGTCTTAAAGAACAAAGGTAATTCGCAATGTGTGGGGCACGGCAGGGAAGGGGGAAGTACTTGCACGCACATAGCTTGTGTCTTTAGAAAACGCATTTCTGAAAAACTAAAAAACCAAAGCAAGTGCTGGCGCTGCTAATAATGCTGCACCTCACTCTACAGCGAAAGTTCGGGACGTCCTTTTTAACACGCTGATATCGTGTTTAAAAGCCCCTCGCGCTGCATAAAAATATGGGTTCACGCAGAGTAGAAAGGTAAGCACAAATATCTTGCGTGAATACATAAAAGCAGACGTGTTTCAAAGGCTGGGGGCCAGAATGCAGCAAGGGCTAGGGGTTTTATTGCTAAAACTCTGCGCTGACTTCACGACAATCCCCTGGACTTAAAATACCTATAACCAGGGGCCATCTTACTGCAGCAGATGAATTAATTTTTAGTGCACAGTAATAGAATCCCATCGTCCCTCCCCCAGTCCCACAACAGCGCATAATTTCAGCCAGGTGGAGGCACTAAACCAACCAACCAACCAACCAACCAACCAACCAACCAACCAACCAACCAACCAACCAACCAACCAACCAACCAACCAACCAACCAACCAACCAACCAGATGAAATTCTTGGTATACAGCTTCATAAGAATGTAGGACGCAAGAGAGCGAGAGAGAGAATTTTTTGCGTTGCACTACACGTGTAAATCAAACACTATATATGTAAACACTAGCCCTATGCAGTTTCGTTGGGTGCAGATAATGGGCTAAACCTTACGTTTTCCCAAAGATGAAAGGCTTGAACATCTCGCACTTCCAAATTTACGTGAAATTTGGCGCCTTTCGACAAGGAGGAACGAAAAAAGATTCGCTTGGTTCCACAGCTTTCTATTTTATGTCTCTTTAGCGGAGTTCTCTGTTAGAGTTTTATGAAGAACAGAAGGTAATTTTTTTATTTTAATTTACCTTGACCAGCATATGGCTCGTCCCGGGCTCTGGTGGTGTGACGTCTGCACCAACTCTTTCGAGTGTCGTGTCTCGGTCGCTGTTGTTGAAATACTTGTTGTTGTTTTTTTTTATGTTATTGATGACTTTCTTATGTTTGGGTTGCGAAGTGCAAATCTTCAAGAAACGATATCCAAGCCATCCACCCACCCATCCCCCCCCCCTCCATCAATATCTTCAAACCACAGACATGGTATTCCACTCATGGTGGTAGGAGTTCTGCTGGAGGCAAAACTCCGCTCTGCCTTCAGGGGTCTAATGCGCAGAAAGTGACTACGAGCGGACTACAGCGCGCAGCTGCGATCTACAGAGGAAACAAACATGGATGCTCCTATTCTGTGGGTGATGCGAAACCGCAAGGAATTAAGAAAAAAAAACAGGATGTATCACGATCGCATAAGTCCATTAGAAATTTGGAATGACGACCAGGTGTAGCGGAGAATGAGATTCTCGAGATACAGTAAAACCTCGATTATCTGTGCTTCGATTAACCGTGAATTCGATTAACCGTGAATTCCATTAACCGTGAATTCCATTAACCGTGACCACTCAAAACATTCTGAAGCCTACCTTCCGCCCAAGTCACCTTGCTTCTCCAGCCAGTGGATCAAGGGATTTTGGAAGCAAGCGTCGTTATACAAAAGCTTTCCTGCGAGCTGTACTGGAAGAACACGGACACCTTTGCGCGTTTTATAAGAAATGGTCAATAAAGGACACAGTTTTTGCTTCCTCTGATTTTGGGGATGATATTCCAAGTGCAACTTTGCAAAAGTCATGGCGAAAGTTGTATCCTAATGTCTTAGAGGATGACGAGAGCGCCAGGCTGAATGAACCAGAAAAACAAAGCAGAAGTGGAACAAATCTATAGGACAAGCAAGGCGATAAGAGACTCCTAGCGGTGTGCACACAGCGTGTCAAACAAAAGGTAGATCTTTTATCCATCAGTAAAAACACAATGGAAGGCGTGTATTTTCAATCTGTTTTTATTCTGTCGACATTCGCGAATATTTGTAAAGCGTAGAGATGGCGTTACTCACCACACCTGATGCCCTCCGATTTTCCCTCATCTGTAAAGCAATATGCTAACCGTCTCACCTGGTTCAGCAATTCTTTAAAACTGTAAACGATCTTAGTGAAATGAGAAAATGATACGTAGTGGGAACTGAGAAACATTATACTATACCGACCTGAGGTAAATGATACAATAGCTAACTCAGGAAAATTCCTTAATGTTGTTATAGACATTCAAGCTCCACGCTGAGGTACAATAATCAGTAGTCTTTAGCACAATGGTTCTCCCGTAATGCATCCGAGATAAATTCTAGTAGTGCAATGGCAGCAAATACACTAATGTATACTGCCAAGACTTTTATGGCACCTCAACAAATAATTAAGGCGGTGCAATGCGCTTCAGGCGGCACACAGGTGAGGTATGATGACATCTGGACACAGCTTGCACGAGCAGAAAGTACACAGGGTTAGCCCATCTGTCTTCCCCCAGGTTTTATGTTATATATTGTACCCAATTAGCTCCCTTTTCTTCCCATTTATATTGCATCTTATTGGCTCTTGTCGCTACCCCCTCCCCCGCACAAAAGAAAGAAAGGAGATTACAGACTGGATACATGCATGGGTTACAGAATGGAAAGATACTGATGTTATACAATGGAAAAATAGGGTGTTACAGAATGAAAATATACATGTTACAGAATGGAAATATACATGTTACAGAATGGAAAGATACTGATGTTATACAATGGAAAAATAGGGTGTTACAGAATGAAAATGTACATGTTACAGAATGAAAAGATACGAGTGTTACAGAATGGAAAGATACGGCTGTTACAGAATGGAAAGATACGGGTGTCACAGAGTAGAGTAAGGGCAGCAGCGCCCTCACTGGCCGCAAGGGGCAAATGTACACAAGCCATAGGAAGATAAATTCTATTACGTAGCGTCACGATTCTCCAAAAGCAAACGGTTTGTCAGTTCACATATGAAGCCGTCCTAGCCTCTAACAGTAATCAGTGACACGGGGATAAGTACGGAGTAGAGTCGGGGGCGGAGGGGAGGAATAGAAACTTGTTCCTGTTATCTTACAACATCTCTGCCTGAGTTTTGGAAACTGAAACACGCATCGGCTCTGAAGGTCGCTCTGTGTGAAAAACACATCTACACATGTACCGCAGCCGAACAATGTACGACTATAAGTCAAATTTCACCGCAGCAATTTGAATCTGTCCACCGGTTTGTGGCAATAAATATTCTAATTATAACAAAATTATGTTCAATATTCTTTGCAGACAGATTTTCGGATGAAATATCGGGGAGAAGTTTGCTGGAGAGAAAGTTTCCTTTGAAATTAGACGAAGTCTTTAATACACCTGTGGTGACTTGCATGAGCGGTCTTATCTCCTGTTCATTCGTAAAGGTGTACGTAAAATGCACAGGGCGAATGGTTCTTACGACCACTATTATGACCGGAAGTTGAGATAAGGACGCTCATGCAAGCTTAGTCGCGCCGTGTGAGCCGTGCCACCAAAAAAAAAAATTAAAAGTGAAGGAAGGGTGTGTTTCATATGAGTTAGATGACGCTCATGCGGAGTCAGAGGTAATCAATAATACTCCAAGAAAAATCAATGTTTACCGAAATGTTAGCAACGCCTATTGTGGTGACAGGTGATCAGCTGGCATATGCTTTCTATTCACAAACAAGTTCAGGCTAATAGGGAAGTACATGTGAAAATCTAATTACTTTTGGACTAAATGGTTGGGCACTGTTCGATTGGGGAAATTGATCAATTTCCCTTGTTTAAAGCTAAGCATAACCTGTGTATTTTCCTGCAGCTGTATATGTACAAAACTAAATAAATGAATAACTCAATAGTCTATAGTGCCGCCTGCCCGATGCGCAGCGAAACCGACAACCACACAAGAAAGAGCAAGAACAGTTGCCGAAGATTATTGCCGTAACACTTTGACAAGCAGATTAAGCTTTTGTAGCGTGCTTTCGATTCGACACAAGACGATTTCGTCATTTTACAAGGGATGGAGTGAAAGAGCTATTTAATTCAACCTTTACTGCAGAACGTCAGATTGAAAGTCGTACGCACTAACGAATACAAAACAGCTAGGTTTAAAACAAAATACTAACACCATAACAAAAACATGCGCAAACCAACGTCAGAATTGGTGAGCCCTTGATATTTTAAAGTAACTTAAAATTAAAAGCTAGCTGGCCGTGAATTGCATACAGCCTGTTAACAGATGCGCAAAATGGCACATGTTGCCCTAGATTCGTAACACAACCCTGAGGTGGGTGGTGTGTGTGGGGGGGAGGGAGAGTCGATCCTTGCAGGATGGCTACCACAGCGGGGAACTTGAGTAAACCGCCTATAACTCTTCCCAGTTCGTTTTAAAAGCACGCCAGACGACAGCCAAAAGCCTATCTGGCCTGGATAGCTCAGTTGGGAGAGCTGCGGACTAGCTGATGGAGATTGCTGGTTCGAACCCTGGTATGGCCAAGGATTATTTCCTGGAGTTAAACACTGCCTGCTCGCACTGGCCATCTTGCTGCAGCCATCAGTCTGGTGGTTCTTTCAGTGCATAGTTTAGTAATAGAACCCCATCCCCCCCACCCCCCATAGTGCGAAATCACCGCGAGGTGGAAGCACTGTCCCTCTAAATAACCACCACCACCACAGCCAAAAGCCACGGAACACAAGTCCGAACTCGTCGCGCTTTGCTGAGGTACCGTGGCACACCTCGACGAACCCAGGACAGGGAGCGCTTTGTGACCCCTAGCTAGGACCTGCTCCAGTTGCCGAGGGTTGGTTGTACAGAGCTGCTCCAGGGGCCCTTAGACAGGCCATGGGTCACTGCGCATCTTCTTCACGGATCTCGCGTTAGTCTCAGGCGCTGACCGACCATTGGCCTTTGCTATCCTGTGGCATATCACGAAGCTAAGGGTACTTTCGCAGCAGTACTTCAAATACTGACACCCCAGGAGGTAGCCACCCCTTTGCTGTCGTGAAGCATCGCCATTGGCACAAGGCTTTCTTTCTCCTCTAGCACTTTTCATGCTGTCCTGTCTGCATGTAGGAGAGAGCGAGTAGCTCGTGCGTACCAGTATTTGTGTGTGAGTATGCCTTTGCATGTTGCAGTGTGTGCACGTGAGGCGAATGTCTGTGTTTGCATCATCATCATCATCATCATCATCATCATCATCATCATCATCAGAGAATGGCTGATTAATGAAAACTGACCTAGACTCTACGCGTGTACCTTGTGACGTGGTAGATAGGACAGGAAGAATGTTTGCGTGTACCTTGTGACGTGGTAGATAGGACAGGAAGAATGTTTGCGTGTACCTTGTGACGTGGTAGATAGGACAGGAAGAATGTTTGTGTGTTCCTTGTGACCTGGAGGTTGAAGGACAAAGAGGAGAACGAGGAGGACAGATGGAGAAAGAAAGCATCACGTGTGTGGCTTGCACGTGACCAAGTGAGTGCAAAGGCCGAGCGGGAAATGTGTCGGCATGAACCCGAGTGATTGTGACGAAGTGGGACAGTCAGAATTAAAGACTTCACACATATAAAGAATAGGTTTACTGCAATGTAAGAAATCATTCGTAAAATCTCGTCCAGTTATTTTTCTTGTTTCTTTCAGGCGATATAAAAGGTTTGAAACGCGAGCTTAAGGCATTTGATACGATTTTTAATCAAACATCCTTGAAATAAAGTAGCCTCGTTGTTCCGACCAGTGCATGTGCAGGTTAAATTTTAAGAGACTACATCTTGTGAATGGAAGTAGGTTGACTGAAACAAATTTGGTAAACAATTCAAGCCGGGTATTTGAAAAAAACGCTTAAGTTGGTCTTTAACGATCTAAAAAAAAGGATGATTTTTTTCTTAATCTGCTAGCTATTTGTTAACACTAAAAGAAAGGTTACAGAGTGTGAACAGTGTAAAAAAATCATTAAACACATGTTGTCCTATAACACCTGCAATGGATAGTTTGCAGATTGATAGCTGTCCTAGGGCATAAAAATAGTAATCTGATTTTTACAACGTGGGAGAAAGGAAAGACACATAGGTCTGTATATTCGCCAGAAATAAAGACAAAGAAGAAATCTTTGACCTTTGCCCTCTGCTGTTCAGTAATTCTGTCCCTCTATGAAGCAGTTATGTGGTTAGCTCACTCTCGTTATCTCGGCGTACATAATTTTGTATGAGAAATTTATCACCCTGTCGACATATTGTATTAATATTTGTGTTGAATAATTAAGACAAGGCTTTGATGAAAATCTATTTTCAAACACATGATTCGACGAATCCCAAGCCCTTTAGCGTTCACACCGAAAACAAGAGAGAGAGAGAAATGGAGAGAGAGAAAGGAAGAGAGAGAGAAAGGGGGAGAGAGAAAGGAAAAGAGAGAGAAAGGGGAGAGAGAGAAAGGGGGAGAGAGAGAAAGGGGGAGAGAGAGAGCAATGAGAACAATAACAGTTTATTGAAACTTGTGTCGTTATGAAATAGGAGGGAAACACTCATTATTTGGAAGTGGCAGTGTAAACATTTGCAGAATAATCTGCAACCTGGTATGCACTGTTATTGGCATCTGCTTCTATACCACTTGAGGTTAGCGGTTCGTGTACCAATCCGGCTGCTACTCACAGTATATATCGTAATCATACACGTGGCTTCACACACACGCACGCACGCACAAACGCACACCAAAGCAGTCTGATCATTCTGACGCTGGAATGTAACGCCTTGCAGTGCCGCACCGACCCAATGACGTCGCCTGGTTTCTTCTTGAGGATATCATCAGCGTTGATGGTCACCGTCACACCCAGCTAATCACAGCGTACCTCGACCACCTCCCCAAGACTCGCCCACGGCCCACGCCGGGATAGAGCGTGGACACGCGCTGTTGGCCGCACAGCTGCTGGGCTGGACGTCTATGTAGTTCAGAATTCGTTTTTAAAATCAACACGTGGAAATTCACAGATGTCCTTTACATCTGGCTTGTACTCAACTTGATAATATCTCGAACAATTCAGCTGGAGCTTTCCTATGCTACTGCTCATCCACATACAACTAAATATTTATTGATCACACCCATCCCAAGTATCAATCAGTCACATAAGTGCGTGCGTGTGTCCGTGCGTGCGTGCGTGCGTGCGTGCGTGCGTGCGTGCTTGCGTGCGTGCGTGAGGGTATACAAACTACCAAAAATATATACAGCTTCTTCATGACAAATACAATAATCAATCCAACAGGAAGTACTTGAAACGCTCAACATAACCGTATGCAGACGCATGCGACCAAGGGAGCTTACCGTACCCAAACACGTAGAAAAGAGAGGGTCGAAAGAAAGGGACCTGGCAGATCCAAGGTCCCTTGGTCGCATGCGTCTGCATACAGTTACGTTGAATGTTTCAAGTACCTCCTGTTGGATTGATAATTTGGTAATTTAAGCGCTCGGTCCTCATTTCTTGTTCATTAGTACAAATACAATACATATAAATGCTATTGTTAAATGTCGAAATAATTAAAAACTTCCTGTTAATAGATTAATACAATAAATATCAAATAGGACAGCAAGGTGGTCGGTCATTCTTTGAGATGTGTTGAGCATGATAAGTAAAAATAAAATATTTGCCATTTCCTCGAAGTAACATTTCCGCTTAGTGTCGGCAGGTTTCAGTTGTGAGGTTAGTTTACACTATAATTGCACTGGGTTTATGTATCATTTATAACTGAACCCAAAGTGTCAACAACAAGGAAAGAGCGTCTAAAGATTTTTTGTCCCTCACCACCTCCCCTCCCCGCGTACACCTCCCCGGGCAACTGATGACTAAGTGGGAGTACGTACTTATCTGTTGATCTGTGCATGTGGCAGAAGTGGGCTGCACAGCCAATTTACAAAGCTCATGGCTCAATGCACACGCACGCACGCACGCACGCACGCACGCATTTTTTATCATCCTATCCGCCGCCACCACCGCCAAGCGGATAATGTTCCCTCCATCGCCCAATGAAAGGCATATTATACTAAACTGTGATAAGCCGTATTCTGCAAACATTTATAGAAGACTGCTGTAACGGACAGCACACATAGACAAAGCTGTGGGTTTTTCCGGGGGGGGGGGGTGGATAGAGGTGGGAGATGTAGGCTAATCAATTTTTTTTAAATGCTGCATGCCTGCGATCCAGTGCTTGCCATACTTCTATTTTTAAACTGCCCACCCGAAATGTTCCATGTCCGTCACTTTATTTACTTATAAAAGACAGAAGAGAGTGCAGGCAGTGGCTGGGAAACCGTCTCAGGCTCTTAGCGGTTCCGCCAAAAGTTTACTGGAGAATCTGGGGAGTTTTAAACCACTCGTCTTGTGGAACTTGAACCTTCACCTCTGTCAGAAGGAAACACGGCGGCTGTGTTTTCTTATCAGCCTTTGCCAGCTTCCCAAAACTGCAAGGACGCCATGTAACTGATGCAGGCAACTATAACGTGCATCTCACCCATAGACAAGTATAGAGGTAGGTGTACATCAGGCAAATATAAATATAGATGTACACCGGACAAATATAGATGTAGATGTAAAACAGACAAATATAGATGTAGATGTACACTGGACAAATATAGATGCAGATGTGCATCAGGCAAATATAGAGGTAGATGTAGATGAATACCGGACAAATTGCAGATTAAGATGTGCTTTGAACCCATTGTACATGTAAATTTTCTGTAGATGATGACGAATACTGAGCCAGCTTTATATGTAGATTTATACTGAGCTATTGTATGTGTACACTGGCGGAACCATGAACGCACAGGTAGTCTGTGGCAACTGTAGGTTAACACTGTGTGAACTGTAGATGTATACTGGGTGAACTGAAAACGCAGATTCATAATAACCCAACTGATCATGTAGATGTGCAGTGGGAGAACTATAGATGTAGATGTATACAGAGTGAATTGTAGATGTATACTAGGTCAACTGTAAATACAGGTGTACATTGGGCCAAATGTAATTACATACTGGGCGAAATCTACATGCAGATGTACACTAGGCCATTTGTAGATGACAGTGGTCCAACTGTAGATGCATACTAGGCCAACTGTAGGTGTATGCTGAGACAACTGTACATGTACACTGAGCGAACTGTAGATGTAAATGAATGCTTTCCCAACAGGAGATGTAGAAAAACACTGGGCGAACTGTAGATGTCTTGAGGCAAATGCATGGAGATCGAAGCGCCCGGTTGGGAGCCTGAGGACCGAGATGGCACTAGGGCCAGTTCATGCATACAGCCCCATGCTGCACTTTGTCTATCGATCTTCCTTCGTTCCGCGTCGCCTACAGTCCTGCACACTCGGTATCACAGTTCCTACACCCATTGTCGATAATAGTGGCGTAGGGAAGGGAGATAGTGAAAAAAACAATAAGCATGTGAAGCTTGGACGACAGAGAGCTCACTGTCTGACTGACTGACTGACTGACTGACTGACTGACTGACTGACTGACTGACTGACTGACTGACTGACTGGATGGATGGATGGATGGATGGATGGATGGATGGATGGATGGTTACTCACTCACTCACTCACTCACTCACTCACTCACTCACTCACTCACTCACTCACTCACGGCCAAGATAGAACGATCAAACAAGCGATCGATCGAGCAGATGGATTTGATCGCTGACATCTACACCAGCGTCAGACACCTCACACAGTTTCGAGCAAACACCACTGTGTCGCCACGGTCGCGAGAAGGTTGAGAGGGGTCGATCGCACAATCTCTAGCAGGGAAATGACCTTTTGTCTCCGTCATTGAGAATTGATGTCCACATTATGTCTGCTGTCAGTTTTCTGACCTGATTTGGCTTCGTCATCCACTGACGCACCCTTCTTCTAACTAGCACGCGCCATATATTTATATATACTGCTTTCTTCGTGAAAGTTTCTCGCAGTTAGCACGCACGAGAATGACTTGCTCCGGAAGGCTTTTCCCAGCTAGCAAACTATAGGACCAGCGCTTTGGGGGGAACCGGCTGGTCGGGCGGTTAGAGCCCTGGCCTCCGAATCCGAACGCGTTGGTTTGATACCCGTTTTCCGCAACACACTGTCCCCCGTTCATCCAGCTACAAATGGGTACCTGACTCATAGCGAACCCTCGAAGAGCTCATTTGCATTTCGTAGAATACATCACTAGCGCATGCGCATGGCATGTTGAACCTAGCAACTTCTAAATCCGGGGGCACCGTGTGGCTCTGTCAAAGTCCTTAAAATGGCTTTGAAACAGCTTTTCCTGAATGTGTGGCTGAATGAACAGATGTTCCTGCTTGATCTTCGTGGGAAAAAAACTGGGAAAAAAGAGACAAATCTATGGAATTTTTATTAGGGTCAATCAGGTTGGAATACCGTATGGTGTATTTCTACTGAGATTTTCAATATCCTAAAATGTTGTCTGGATCATTGTATAAAATAATCCCTGATATTTGTATTCAGTACTAACCGGGACCCGGCGCTGCCTGGGACTGTACAAACTATGTATCTTGTAAGTAATACACCGCATGTTTCTTTTGCTTGAAAGTCATGGTATAGTGAAGTTCTTCCACACCTGTGAGTAAGTTCACACTGTGCTAAGTAAGATGTGCTCCTGTTACTAAACTATGAACTGAAGGTCCACCAGACAGCACATGACAGCTGCAGTAAGATGACAGGCATGCAGCTCTTAGCCGGACAACTATCAAGGCCACCCCCCCCCCCAAAAAAAAAACAAAAGACAGGGGGCACTGTGATTACATCTATAACTGAGCACAGCGACGCAAGTATGTGAGAAGCGGCTGGGGGTATGACAAGTTCAATGAGTCACTAGCAATGAGCACGTTGTAGTCTAGATGACTCGTGTCCACCTGAGCCAGTTTGAATTGTCACGTGATCGCGTCAAAAGCTATGCGGAACGTGAAGCGTTGCTGAGCAACCCACAACCCGTAGGTAATCGACACCACTGACAATTTATCACGTCAGGTGTCTGAGTGAAGAGTTTGCACAGGTCTGTTGCGTTAAGATTGATTACCAGCTGTCGCAGATTTAGCAATGGCTCCTTACTGATTGTCACGTGTTGGGGTCTGGTGGGTCAAGGAGATTGCACCTTAGATTCCAGGTGTGAACCATCCTCGACTCTCAGGCCCTAATTAAGGTCTATTATTCCTTGTTCAGGCCGCCATCTAGCCGCTCACGTCATCACCAGCCCAGGATTAGTTCCCTGTTTACACTTATGATCGGGGGTGCTGGCCCTAGAAGCCAGGGGCAAGGTGTTAATTACCCTGGGGCTGCTGGGGTGGGATTAGTGAAGGTGTCAGCCTGACCAGGTGTGCGTTAGTTGTTCAGGGGAAGATTACGTCGCTGGAGGAACCAGTGACTCGTAGTATCGAGCATCAAGGGCTTTGTTGTAGCGATGGGTGTAAGCGACCAGGAAGGGGAGGGGGTAGTTGTGTCCACCCTAGGTGTCCACTTAGGGGCGTGTTCTACTAGTTGACACTGGGTGTGGCTTCCGCTGTCTCTGGCCTGATTGGTTGATAC
>SMGT01009055.1:454774-489818 GCA_004794575.1 Lanistes nyassanus | reverse complement strand
GGATTAAGGTACGTGGTTTTGTCATTATGTTTAATGGCGAGGCGGGTGATGTAGGTTGGTATTAGATGTTATTGTAGACCTAGCTCAAACAGAAGGAAATTGCGGGAGCCCTAGGGTTGAAACGAGTTGTGGCACATTGTCTTGATTGTAAATACTCGCTCTTTCTATCAACAATACATTCTTTTTGTGTTCACTGTGTATTACGGTCTTTTGTTGTTCTTTATGGGAGACTGTAGGTGGTGGGGGCTCGGCCATATGATTAAGAAATCATATTAATTCATTTTAGTAATACAGTGATAGTTCCACCTACGCATATGTCACACTCTTGACGGTGGTCGTGAGAGCGAGCAGAGCAGACGACCCGTCAAGAGCAAAAAGAAATCTCCCAAGTTGTGACACTGATTTAGTCTGGTGGGGTGTGTCTTAAGTTAGCAAATTTGTTGACATTCGCAGCGCACGTGCACGGGATTTTCTTTTGGGGGTGTTTCATTTCTTGTCGGCTTTTGTTTCAAAATGGCCGTGCATGTGTTAGCGATTATTAGTTTGACACAGAAGCAAAACCTGGAGACCATCCATCAGCTCTTGTGAAACTGTCATCGACTTGCCTTAACAGTCATCGACTCCCCTAGCTAAGGAATCATCTACTCTCCCTTATCAGTCATCGACTGTACTTCGATTGCTATCAACTGTGTTTAACAGTGATCGATTTTCTTTTAACATTCATCAACCTTCCTTAATTAACGATAAGATCTGCCACGTTCCTTACTTTCGACTCTCTCTTTGCTACGTGTTTGGGTACGGTAGGCTCCCTTGGTCACATACGTCATCATACGGTTGTGTTGAGCGCTGCCAGTACTTTGTTGGGGTTGTCATTTGATGATTTATAGCGCTCGGTCCTCATTTGTTCTTTATTAACGATTCCCTAGTTCACAATTACCGACAATCCTTACACAGTAGTTGACTCTTTGTAGCAGACATCAGCTGCTCTTTAGCAGTTATCGGATTGTCCTTAAACAATGATCTGTTCTCGTTAAACAGTCGTCAACTGCTTTCATTTTAATGCCTGTGAACCTTGACGTGCGGCCACATTTCTGGATCTTCTTCAGCTTCAAACAGCCAGTGCACAGGGAACAGAATGTTCAGCGCCCAGTACCTTCCGAACACGGAACGCAGTTTGGCGCCAAGGGGCCTGGTCTCCTGCAGCTCCAAAGACTTCTTCAGGCTGGACATCTCGAACGATGTCACTCCCTTCCGGATGAGCTTGACCTGTTCCTCCACGAAGCCCGACGTCAGCAGCAGGAAGTAACCCAACAGGTAGCTAAGGACAACGCTCAGACAGATGCGGCCGGGCAGTTGGCCGAAAAGCCAGCGCACGACGGCCACAGGAGCCAGAAGGTCAAAGGGCTTCATGCGGGGCCAGAGCTGCTGGTAGAAGAACGCCACGGCGTGGGCCGCAGCGTAGAGCACGCCCACCAATGCCCACAACGCGAAAACTACAAAATGGCGCTGGTTGCGCCAGCCCACACAGGCGCCCGCGAAGTAGCAATGGTGATCGCGCTTCAAGACGCAAGTCTGGCACAGCGGGCAGTGATGGCACCGCGGCGGGCGCATCAGCTCGCACGCATAGCACGGAGCCCAGGACCAGTACGAGAAGGTCGTCTTCCCTGGAGGCGGCTTGAAATCCGGTCGCCAGTCCTCACCCGGGCCCTGACCTTCCCTTCTGTCACCCGGCGGGGATTCCCACACACCGCGAGATCCTCCCATCACATCTTTCTTTCTGCATTCTGACTCCATCCCAGCAGAGTCGTTCTGATCGCGGAAATCTTTCTCAGACAGTTTCTCCACAGCGTCGGCGAGATTCTCGCGCGAGTCCCATACTTTCAGCGAGAAGCTGGCGGGGCTAGGAGCGGCAACCCGCTGGTTCTGGACACGGCGAGCTTTCTGCGCAGACTTCTTCTTGAGGTAACAAATGTATGAGGAGTCGACGTAGCGAATGCAGAGCCAGTTGATCATCGTCTCCATGAAGATCAAGGTCACGAAACATTGCTGACTCAGCACGTAACTCTCCCCGTAGTCCTGGTACAGCGCGGGCATTACGTCAGCAACGCCCATGTACCACGTGGCTGTGATGGTGATCAGATACCCTGGTAAAGCGTACCTGAAAAATAAAACAAAAACATGCAAGTGATGCAACAATGGCATCAAGTTTCCTCACGACTGATGCCCTGCCATACTTACGATGGCGCGCCACACTTCCCCCAGCCGGAAGTCGCTACCTGACCCACGAGGAAGGCAAGGCAGCGAGGGAGAGGTTGTAGGCACCACCCTCACCGTCAGGTGTCAAACTAGGAAAAAAAAACCTGCGTGCGTGCTGACAACTCTCACTGGTCCAGGCTGGTACAGACTACACACGATCTGTGTGGCAGGAAACGCGATTAAAAGTTTCTTAGCCGCGAAACGCTGAAATTGTGGACAATAAAAGGGCGCGGGAGGCCACAGAAGTCGGCTAGTGCACGTATCAGCTCACCTGGACCTCCAAGAAGTGCAGGAGAATAATCTTGCTTACCGGATACTTATTCATCCTTTATCTTAGTCTCCGTTCCCTTTTGACCGTCTCAGAGAAAACAGGCCAACCGCCGCTTCTAAAAGCGTGGAGATAATAATGACTGATGACAAGTCTTTTCCAACACGCGAATGGGAAAAACCATTGAGATGACTAAAGTTTGCAGCGTTTACTAATGTTCTCGTCAGCAGGCGACAGCAGAGTCATGATTGCGACGACGACAGGAATACTACGACGATAGTAACGACTTTGGCGAGGCTACGACGATGATGATGATGTCGACAACGTGAGAGATATTTTATAGGCGACGTTGCTGAGTACTAAAGTTTTTTAACCTCAGGTCAGACAAACCACAGCTGTTTGAGCATCACCTGGCGATTCCGTCCGGGGTGAGCCAGCCTCGTTTTCGTGGTCGATTAGCGGATGACGTGTCTGCTGCACCAGCGTCTGTTCCAGCATCTCTGGACCCACCTGTCCTTTGCATGTCCATCGACATTTCCATTGTAATTCCACGCCTAGAAACAGATGTTATTGGCATTTGTAACACAAAGCGTGACTCCTATTCATATATGAAAACTTCCTCTCTCGATCACCTGGGTAAAAGATAAGCAAGAAATATCTGGTATTTAATCGCAATAAACGTTTTTCTTTTTGAGTAAAGACTTGACAACTGTTTATTTTCTGTTTACGTATATACTGTTTGTTTACTCTTTGCGTAAATAAACAAAAAGTGTTTTGCCTTGAGCATTATTACAGGATAACAATGTTGATTCCTTTCCTTGTTGAGCAAATAAATCGCGAGTCGCTTTTAGACACAGATGAATAAATTAACAACTGATGATTGTTTGCATCAATATCATGATTAACATTTTTCTCTCTACATAAAAGTCCGGGTTTGAGTACAGTATTCTTTGCACACCAGGCAGCAAACGAAAATAAATCTCATTTTTAGTGGGTTAATCCGTAGGCCACAGCTTATTGAACAAAAAGGATGACTTCCATTCATATGTGAAACCTGTCTCTCTCTCTCCTGCGTCAAAGACACTTAAACAAGAAATATTTAGTATCTAATCACAATAAACGTGCTAGATCTTTGATTAAAGACCTGACAGGTGGTTATTTTCTGTTTATGTATATATTTTTTGTTTGCTCTTCGCATAAATATACTAAACGCGTTTTGCATTTTGCGTTATGACACGATAAAAGTTTTGACATTTGTCCTTGTATAAAGAGCATGATAAGCAGGCTTTCTCTCTGCATAAACGTCCGGTTTCAAGTAATGTATTCATTGCACGAAAGACAGCAACTGAAAAAAGCTCATTTTTAGTGGGTTTAAAGCGTATACCGCAGTTTGTTGAAATCATTACCGCTCCTGCCTATCTCATTATAAAGGGCCTTTTTGACCAGACAGTTAATAAAAACAAGCTTTGTGTTTACTCAGTGGAGAAACACGCTCAGGTTTTTGAAATCAGCAGGCCAAATCTAGAACATATATATGCGTATTCCTTTCTCACCTTTTTATCAAATTTTTGAGTGAGCTAACGTATTCAGACGTGATACCATCAATTGTTTTCAACACGTGTGTTGCAGTGAATCGATTTCCAGATGCTGCAGCTTAATTTCTGAAGCTTTTCCAGGTGGTTAGTAAACTAAGGCGTGCAACAGAGGGACTCAAACAATGAAAGGAAATAATAAAAGCGCAGCGATTAGGCTGTTGGGCACAGTGTGTGTGATTTCAGGCAGTTAAACTTTCAGGTAGTAAGGGCTGACAGCTGATGTAGACAGCCGACGGTTTGCATCGGTAGCAGTTACGACAGTTGACGACGACGATGATGACGACGGTGGTGTGTCGGTGTCATGATGATGACAACGATGATAATGACGATGCCTTTGTGGGCGCGCACGTGCACATAGTTATGTGCAACTTAAAACAGTTGCACGCGTGTATGTCGAACTACCGGGTTTTGCGCCAAGGTTGCCGCGCGGATTTTGGCGCAGTCACGGACCTAGCCCAGGCCAACACCCCGATATCACGCCGTAGTTAACTCGCGTGCAATGGCACGTGCAATCTGCAGGGGTCGGGGGGAGGGGGCAGGGGAGGTAGAAAGGCTGCATGAGTCTTGATAAGTGCTGTGGTAGTTTCCGGGTGCGTGGGGTTCCCCGTGGTTGTGCGAGTGCATTTCCCCAGAGCCACACCACAGGCAGTCCGCCCGATGGGCTGGGTCCCACTGCTGATGCATGCCTACGTCGTATGCCTCCGATCCGGTTGGCCTTTGTTAGAATGAGGGTCTACATGACCTATGTGTCTGTAAATGATCAGAACATTTATCAAAACAAAACACTCGACCGCGGTATGTACCTGCGAAAACAAGAACCAAGGCATAGGAAACCTTATGTTAAATTATTTTTTAGAAACGGAAAAAGAAAAATGTGGATGTTGCACGATGCAAGTATATGTACTGAGCCGCCACGAACATCAGAATGCAGCAGCTATACAACGGCTGCAACTGGGTTGAGCGGAATAGCTTCCCTTTTCTTGACACGTTCAACATTTTCCCCCAAAACAAACCGGAGGTAGACCGAAATCTTTTCCCTGTCCACATCAGAATCATCAGCCAACAGCGCTATCTTCAGAAGCCTTTTACACGTTTCTTTCGCATATTTGCAGTCAATGACTGTCCCGAAGGTAACTGTCACAGAGAGGAGACGCTGTGGGTGCACGAACCCCTAGGTAAAGTGTGTCTCGAGTGGATTTCACAAAAGTTCTGATGCGAACGGACTTGAGGCACGTCGGGGATTATTTTAAGAAGACCAAAAAGAAAGAGAAAAATGTTCGGCGAGGAAAACCCAGGGCACCAGGATAGACTGGGTGATAAACAGTGAATCTCTCTCTCTCTCTCTGTCTCGCTCGCTCGCTCTCTCAGCTTCTTTTTCCCATTTATCCTCTCTCTTTTTATCTTTACTGAACATCAGCATACTAAATCTGTATAAATATCGAAAGAAAAACTAAAATCCCACAAAAATGCAATAAACACAGAAAGCTTAATGCTCTTCTCCCACCAAGCAATAAATACCCAACACAAAAACTTATTCCACATTTAAGAAATGCTAAAAAGAAAACACGGGAATTGCTCTGCCCTACAAATTACATAAAAGGATTTGATGTTCTCTGCTTAGCCCCTAGCGGTTCTGTAGGCTATTATTCGTACATACAGGCAAACCAACAGCAAACACTGAACTCATCTTTGCTAAGACAAGCGAAGTCTTTTTGAATCCCTTTTTGTTGAACTTTATTCACTTCCAAATAAAAATTTAATACAGCAGCCACAGAGGAAGAGAGAAAGGGAGAGTATGGAGAAATGAAACGTGAAACATTTATGCGGCGAAGGGAAGCAACAACTTTAAACAGAAAGTGTCTCTGATAGTCTCCCTTTCGCACTCCCAGTAAGACGAGAAATTTCGGCAGTAGAATCTCTCTCTCTGTCTCTCCCTCTCGTACACACAAACACACGCGCGCGCCTACACACATACACACGCGCGCGCCTACACACATACACACGCACGCTCTCTTTGCTGCTCTTGACGTCAGTGAAATGCAAAATTACCTGCAATTCAGCCTCATGACCACTAACCTTACAGCGCTGGTTTTTCTACTTTCCTTCTCGCAGATTTATGGATGATTTCGAATATCTCCCGCGCACAAGCACGTGAATTCTCGATCTCTCGTGGCTAGATGTCTGACACGTGTACCCGCAAGTATGCTGCGCGCATGGTTGCCAGGTTGCTAAGTGGCTGGATCTGCTTGTTGTGGCAATGTGGCTTTGCTGGATTAGAGTGGTGTCCCTTTGTTTTCCTCTGGACCTCGCGTAGACACAGACACGCAACTACATGCCCGCGCACGCACACACTCACAAACAGACGTAAATCTCTGACAAGACATGACAGAATGGGATACAATGACGGGGATCTTTACCGGCTATTATACTGGTCTGGGATTCCGTCTGTTGGCACAGCGTTAAACCAGGGACTGGGGAAGGTCGGTGGCGAGGGATCGATGTAAACATTGCAGTGTGAATGTTTTATTCAGACGCTAAATCGACATGCTGCTGGATTTCTATGGCAACTCGCATAATGTTGCACAGCGACACGAACACAAATTTCAGAAAGGAGGGGGTGGAGGTAGGGAAGTAGGGAGAGGAGGGAAGGAAGGAAGGAGGGGAGGGAGTGAGAGCGAGCGAGCGAGTGGCGTTTCTCTATCCATTGCCCTTTCTTTTTATCTCCGTGTCTCTTCTGCTTCCTCCCCTCCTCGTCCTCTATTCTGTCCTGTTTCATTTCATGGATTCCACCCTCCACCTCTCTTGATATCTCTGTCTGTCGCTTTAATTAAGCTCCCACCTAATTAATTTGACGCCTCAGTCAAGGTATATGCCGGGAAAAGCAAATCCAGACTTGTTCTCTCTTTCCCACCATGACTAAGTCAGCAATCAGGGCAAGGCTAGGCGGTTAACCTATTGGATTTCCTTGGGTTTTAATACGAACAAAACTTCGGTACCACAGGTCAGGTTATACTTATGCCACTCAGCCGACTGAACACTTCCTGCTTTGGAGTGTTTGCGGACTATGTGAGCGTACCTACCCTGAAGTTAGCAAGGCGCCATGAGAGTGGTTGTAACTCATCCCCAATCTTTGTGCAGCTGAACTTTCCAGAGAAGAGATCCATAAACAGTCTGATTCATCGGACCGCATAGTATTCGCCGCCACAGGTGAGGGAATTTAGAATGTGTAGAATCTGATTCACAGAAAGTATCATTGCTTTCTTTCTTTCTCTCTCAATTTCTGATCTGGGGTGCGTGCGTGCGTGCGTGCGTGCGTGCGTGCGTGCGTGCGTGTGTGTGTGTGTGTGAGAGAGAGATAATTATGTTATGAGAGTTTGGTTTCTTATGTGTATGTGACTGTGTTTGCATGCGTTCGCGCAAGCAAGTGCAAGCGCATGTGCATGTGCATGTGCGCGGCTGACACTGAGTGAAGAGGGGAAACAGACTTGTCAGTTGTATAGGCCTAGTGTTTGCAGCCACAGAGAACTTCTGTGTAGCACGAGTAAAGGCCTTTTGACAGAGGTCAGGAACAGCATTAGTGACAGATAATTTCTTCTTTTGAACCATTCCTATGCAAGTGCTACGTGCAGTTCTCTCCCTTTCGACCATATATTGCTTCATTTCCCCTGGGAAAACCAGTTAGGGGACGACGTGTTACTAATTTTTTTTTCAGCCCTAACGTAAACAAAAAGAAAATCTTTTGCTGTGTTTATTTCAAACTTTAAACTTACGTTTAATGTTTTGATGCTTTGTTTGTTGTTTTATTGTTTTGAATGTAATTGTTGAGCTTTTTCATAAATGTTTGTTTGTGTTGTAGCATTTCATCTAACGTGCAGATCGTCAGTTGCTGGAACCGGACAGGCTTGCAGCATGTCCAGGGAGGAGAGACAAGAACAAGAAATAGGTCTGAAAGATAAATAAATGTAAAATACATTACTAGCCGCTAAAGAGGATTAAAGAATATTATTACAGCCCCTTATTGTTGACTGACTGACTGACTGACTGACTGACTGACTGACTGACTGACTGACTGACTGACTGATTGACTGACTGACTGACTGACTGACTGACTGACTGAATCAATCAATCAATCAATCAATCAATCAATCAATCATCTTAGGCAAAGGCGATGGAATCAGTGAGTTAATCGATCGATCAATTGCTTTGTTCTGTTTGATGTAACTTCTGCCTCACCATCGCCTCAACTTTCTATAGTAAATGTAGGGTACTACGTTTCATTTTACTGTTTCAATCCTCAATGGCCCGTAACCTCTCGCTCGGTGGTCCTCAGTCTGGAGAGAAGTCTTCCGGATGTTTGATCGGGACGGGAACGGTCGGGTGTCAGCGGCCGAAGTCGGTACCCTACTGAGGGGCCTGGACCTCAATCCAAGTCAGCAGGAACTTCAGGAGATCATCGGACGAGTGGACAAGAACGGTGAGTGGCGTGAGTAAAATGGAACGGTGAGTGGCGTGCATAAAATGGAACGGTGAGTGACGAGCTTAAGATGGAAAGGGGAGTGACGTGCATATACGAGCGCTGAATGAGATGAGTGCAGGAACGGTTGCTTGAATGGTGTTCACCAAGCGTGAGTGATGTGTGTAAACAGAACAGTAAGTGACGTGATCGTGTAGGACGCCACCAGGGAAAGTCTTATTGCACTTGTGTGTAATACACAAACTTGTTTTATGCACAATTCCAGTCTCTAGGTATATACGTCCATTGTATAAATACAGATGGCTTGTGGTAGATCTATAAAATTCATTCTATACCTAGTTTCTTACATGACATAGATATATTAAGCTTTCTATAGGTATAACATGCGTTATAGATGTGAAATTCACAATGAAGCTAGAGAATAAATGTTATATATACCTATACCATGTATTGTGTAGCTACAGAATGTAATTATATAATTATAGACTGAGGCTACATAGGTATTGGGTGGCATGATTTAGCTGTATACTGGAACTGCATGAGCACTGAGAATGGTTTAATATAGGGCGCTGCAAAGCTTCAAGATAAGATTCATTTTAGACTGGACCCAGAGATACACTTCGATTGGAAAAAAAATTAAGATGGAGAATTTTGAATCAGCATCACTTTTCGTTCCCAACATACGTGGCTGCGATTGGTTGGAAGGGTCTACACTGACGCCAGGCCCCGTATGCACGAAACCCGAATAGCTTACTTATTCCAGACCAACCGCCATGACAAGAATTTCTGCCAAGAAATTTCTTCAATTTTCCAAACACGAAACCCGAATAGCTTATTTACCCCCTCGTTATTTGGTCGTCCCAGGAGCGAATTATAGTTAATAGCTTAGTCCATGTTCGCCGTAACACCGGGTTTTCAAAGACAGAAAATATCCGCTATGGGGGAACTTTAATTTAATACGCTTACATCCATACGGGGCCTGGTCTGATTCAGACTTTTGCGTTTAGCAGATGCCAGGAGCCTTCTTTTACCAACTCCTGACTTCCGTCAACCAGGCTTGAGTCAATGAAATAAAAGCATTGTGCAATTTAGGTGTGCGTGTATGTGCGTGGATGCGCGCGCGCGAGCAAACATAAGCACACATACTATAAAGCCTACATAGCTCCAGTCTCTCTGTCCGGCCGTAAGACAAAGACAGGAAGACCTCTAGATAGACTAGACAGCAAGCAGACAAGCACTGGGACAGAATCAGCACGAAAGGTATCCGTATGGATATGTATATGTGTGTGTTTTCATATCTGTATTTGTATGTGTCTATCTGAGTGTGCCTGGGACGGACGCCTGCGCGAATGCGTGTGGGCCCGCTCGCGTGGTGGTGGGTGTGGGGGAGGGATGGGGGAGGGGTGTGGTAGTGAGAGAGATTTCTGCAGAAAACAGATGTCGTCCCATGACAGGTACAGGCCAAATAGAATGGGAGGAGTTCGTTGACTTCATGAAGCAGATAAAGACAGCGACAGCCCAGGAGCAGATGGAGGAGATGCTGCGAGCCTTTAAACTCTTCGACAAAAACAACGACGATCATATCGACGTCAAAGAGCTGGTGCGTGTGGTGACCTCTATGGGCGAGAGACTTACCCAAGAGGAGGCAATGCAGATGATCCAAGTTGCTGATGCAGATGAAGATGGCCGCATCAATTATAAAGGTGATAATTTATTTCTCGGCATGATCAGTTTTAATTCTTTCTCCCGTTAATTCCCCTTCCTCGCCATCTCTCTCCCCACTCTCTCTCTCTTCCTCCACTCTGTTTTTCTTTTACTCTCTCAATCCCTCTTCTCCTCTCTGTGCACATAACGTGGGGTGCACACGCTACGTGGTCTGGCGCGTGCAATGACCCGCGTCAAGATTAAGTACATGTCAGCCTGTGGCCTGCTATTTCGTCTCAGGTTATTCTTCTTGACTTTGACCTCATCTGACGCTTCGTTAGCTTTATTCAGACCTTCGCCTTTCCTTGGGGCAGTGTTGTAACGAACACACCCTCATGATTAATCTCCACCCAACTGTTTCCCTCTCCCTTTGTACCCCCATTCTTCTGTCCCCCCTCCCCAGAATCTGAAAGGACTACCTGAATGCTTAATATATGGTTCTACAGAATCTTCCATCTGTGTATCTAAATAATTTCTTTCCATTACAGAGTTCGTGAAGTTCATCATGGCTCCATGTTTGTAGCATCAAGGACAACAACAGAAGGAAGATGCTGCTGAAGCATGGGGATTATTTTAGCGTGTTTGTTGTTTTATAGTGAGTTACTCCGATAGTGAGTGAAAACTCCTGGCGCATTGTGCGAAAAGAAACTGCAGGTGAAAAGATTAAAAAGCAGAAAATTGCTTCAGATGAAAAGATAGTATGATGTTTCTTTGTCCTTCATGCTTCAAGGTGATCTTGCTTCCATGAACTACAGGCCCGTTGTAAAACTGGCTGGTGATCAACTAGAAGCACAATTTTGTTCTTAATGCCAAGCTACTACAGCAACAAAAGCTTGTATTCTTCCAGAAGTTTAATAACGGTGTCGCCTACCATTGGCTCTCATTCGTCAGCCTTCTCTCATCTCGCACTTCCACACTGACAACAGCGGGATTTTGCTTCCTACAACGTTTATTGTTCTAGAAACTACGGCTCTGGACGTGGCCTCATGGAGAAATGTTTTCTCGCGATGGACTAGAATGTGCTTTTCTTGATTCTAGATTTCTTTTCTCCTGTGGCTATACTTGGACTGCTACTCTGGCCACCCGTCTGGGATCCCAGTCGCCATTAATACTCTGTTACGTCCTCAGTCGACTGTCACGCTATTGACCTCTCTACCCGAGACGTATTTGGAAGACTGTGTTGGTAGGTGGGTAGGTAGGTAGGTAGGTAGGTGGGTAGGTGGGTGGGTAGGTAGGTACTTTTAGAGGAACAGCGCTTACACCGCGCGGTGATTTCTCAATATGGGGGATGAGGTCCTATTAGTAAGCATTTTCGGGATTTTTTTCACAAATTAAATTCATCGCTATTCAGCTCATTCTCTTCGTATCTCTGAGCAGGTTAAATAGCGAACAGAATTTTTTCCAAAGGGTTCTTATCAACAACCGACAGTATTCTTAAACAGTACGGTAATGTTAGTCTTAAGCCAAAAGATATCAAGCCATCGAGATGACTTCTCATCAATGTACATGTAGTACTGATAAATAAAGGTAACGATAATGTACTGTTCGTGAGCCTCTTGTGTTCGATGACTTAGTTATTCGTGATAAGATGAAAAAGCGTGGTCTGGCTGGCAGATTCTCTCTCACACACACATACACCCCCACACGTGCGCACACACGCTGAAAGAAAGAGAGAGATTGCGCGTGCGTGCGTGGGTGCGTGTGTGAAGCATGCTCAATGATTTATTTTTGTCAAAAGAATTAAATGCCCCTTGTGGATGTACATAGGTATGACCCCACTTCTGTGAACATTGTGCTCGTAGCTAACTATCGTCTCCAAAACAACATATTTAATATTTAATATTTAATATTTAATATCACGCGACAGTCTACCAGAACAGCCAGTGGAACGGTAATTAACGACGTCGTCTGATTGTGTGTTGTCTGTGTTGCAAAGGCGACAAGAAGGCGCGCCTTGCAGCCATGTCACCGACTGCGTTGCATCACTAGTGCGCAAATGTTAAATGCGCGCATTAAACTGCGCGGATTGGTGTATTTCCGCGAAGAGGAAATTCTTCCTACTCCATAACCACAATTTTAAAACTGTGCTCCCAGGGTGAGGAGTTTCAGTTCAGCCACTCAGTAAAGACGCTCACAAGCCCGCTGACCCCTCTGGAGTCATCGGAAGAACAAAAGCACGTTGTTGTTTTTTTTAATTTAGTAATTCACCCCTCGTCTAGCAGTAGCCCAGCCGTCACCGAAAGTACTCACGTGTGGTACAAATTTGGACTGTACAGCCACCCATGGCGCTTACAAATAACAGAAAGAAAGAAAAATAGAACGAAAGAAAGAAAAGGGGAAGGACATAGTGTGAGAAATGGAAGGCTGGAAGAAAGACAGAAATAGAGAGATAATAAGTTCAAAAGGGTGTGGGAGGAAAAAAATGAATGGAGGCGAGAGAGGACGGAAGGAGAGAGAGGTGTGTGTGTGGGTCTTTACTGGGGGGGGGGCTTTAAACAGAGGTGGAGCTCTCCCTCTAGGGCATAATGGAGGGGGACTGGCACCCACTCAGAGACAGGTCACTCACCCCAAGGAAAAAACCCTCCCTCTCAGTTTGCAGGTTAATAGCATGTAGCCTATCTTGTATTTCCTATCCCGCGCACCCCCTCCTTTATCACAATGGTTTACGCGACCGTTCACAGAGGCAATACGTGTACACAGTTCACGTGGATTAGCAGCAGCCATTCGCCGGTCAACAATTCCACTTAGCCCCGAAAAATCCATCTGAACTGGATGACGTTTTCAGGGGCAACTTTGGCAGTCTCATCCTTCAATCCACTAAAGGAGCACACACACCCTCCCGCCTCCAACACCCGATTTTTGTACGTGGGACAGTGCCCAACATATCTTCGAATTTTAGCTCCAAAAACAAAAGAATGCCCTTTGTGGTTTTAAAATCTAGCTGGTTGTATGTTGTCGCACAGATATAATTTTCGATATAGGGAACTGTCTTGGCGCAGTCAAGTTGCTCAACATTGGCTGAGAACGCGGCTGTTGTCGCAACACGTCGTGCCTGGTGTCTTTCTTGGACGAGGGAAGTTTGGACTTTGTGAGGCTTCCAGTGAGGAGCCACGTTATACAAAGCGCATGGAAAACGTGCGCCATTGCAGCTGAGGAAAGGCCTTGCAGCATTGTCGGGCCCCTCATAACATCTCCCGAACATATGGCCCGGGTAAACTCAGTCTTAAGTAGCTTGACTGAAGTTGAACTGGATTTTAGATTTGAAGGATCAATTCATGCAAAATCCAGAAATATTAACAAACTTTTCTGGGGGGTAGTGGGTGGTGAGGGGTTGCAGCTTGATGTGTCATCGAGAACTTAATTGGCTGTTTGTGAACTTAGTTTTTTTTTACACGTTTCTTCTTCGTGTGGTTTTGACCCTGTTTGTTCGTTTTTCGTTCGTTCGTTTGTTTGTTTACTTTATTATTTGTTACATTCTTATTGTATATGCTTTCAGCCACCCATTCCCAGCACCATCTTGACTTCACTATACTCCCCCACACCACACCACCCCCCTCCCGCCAGCCAAAAACAGGACGCGCTAAGAGATAACTGATGCTTTTTGCAGTCTGCCTTTGCTGACCTCGCCAAGACAAGAGCAAGTTTGTTTATCTTTCAAGGATGGTGTCGCCCTAATTAGACCCGGCAAATTAAGCCTTTGCCCACGGTTGTTATCACGCGCATGACAAGACTACGACAGACACCTCCTGTACAGCCCACCTTGAAAGGTAAAGTAACTGTTTTGCCCCGATAATCATAAATAAGAGCGAACAAAAGAACAAACACATAGGAATGAATAAAAACGAAGAAGACAGTCAGCGACGGCGTGTCTTTGGAGAGACAACTTACAGGTACACTGCAGAAAAATGTCCCTGCTGTTGACTGACAGGGTACAGGTGCTGGAGTCACGGGACGTGGAAGGTCTAGTACCATGCAGTGTCCTGACTGTGTCAAGTGGCCCGACCCGCTCTTACCTCGCTCCAATCGGCTGCT
The DNA here is from genome assembly GCA_004794575.1 of Lanistes nyassanus. NCBI lineage: Eukaryota > Metazoa > Mollusca > Gastropoda > Architaenioglossa > Ampullariidae > Lanistes > Lanistes nyassanus. Next base: position 475,489 of record SMGT01009055.1, on the reverse strand, counting down.
GAGGTGCGGGTAGGGTTGAATATGGGGAGATGTAGGACAGTGATAAATCCATTACAACGCTGTCTTACTGTATCAGTATACAGTCTTTTTCTGTCCTTCTTTTCTTCTTTCTCTCTTCTCTCCTTTCTTTCTTCATTCCTCCCTTCTGTCATTCATTTTTTCCTTCTCCGCTTTTTTCGTTACTTGTTCCTTTTTTCCTTCTTTTCTTTGTTCCTTTCTTTCTTTCTGCAAATATAAAACAGTTACTCAAGTCCACCAATTTCGAGTAAAATATGTTACACTGATTATCACGCGTAAAAAGACTGTGGGTTTTTCTCATCCCAGTCCATTGCAAGGCTGAAAACGCAGCATCCCACATCCTCAGCCCTCTGACAAATCCTGTGTCCCAGTCCTCATCTCTGGGTTCGGAGTACTCTGATCTGTGCTACTCGCTGTAGAAGCGCATGAGGTGCGAAAACGTCTCCCCAAGTTATTTTTGCGACGCAGACTGTCTGCTCGGTGTTTTACGCCGAGCCAGCAACTTCACAGCGAGCAGATGACCAGGTGTCACAGGTGTCATAGGTGAACAGTCAACAGGTGTCGTAAGGAACACGCATGTACTGACCCACGACCCACGACCCACGACTCTCTCTATCCTGCTGGCAAACCTAGCCGCTAACACAGACTTCTTTTGTGTCCTGGAATGCAGTCATCAAGAGAACGTGTATAGTGTAGAGTGGATTGGTTGGAAGGGTACTTACCTGTCGAGGTGGGCTGAAGAAAACAGCCCGCCTACATACCCGGGCCCTGGTGGACAAATATTCGCTAGCTCCGCGTCTGACCCGGTTTAGTCTATACAGACATGAGATTAACTTGCGGAGGGATAAATACTATAGTTATCTAATCCCTGATGTATTTTTTTTAAAAAAACGTGTTATTCGGTTAAACTTTAACCTCCTGTTGCTAAATGACTTTTTATTTTTACTTGACATCAAAGGAAGGAATGCAATTGTTTGATCTACAAAAGCATATCTCTAGATCTACGACCAACGATAGTAAACAAAGGGAACGCTTAATTATCGGCTATAAATTATGTCCACAGTGGGTTTCTGAAAATATTTCTGCTGATTATTTGAGCAAAATGTTTTTAAAAAATAGGAAGAAATGTATGTGAACAGTATTATATGTCTTGTGCAGATTTCACTTCGAAATAATAAATCTAAACATTAGAAAGCTTAACACAGGGTGTTGTCTCGAGATATAAAATTTCTTTTGGCGTTTGGTGACAAACCCTGCAAGTACTTATAGTCGGTCCATGTATATGGACTCGTACCTGACAAAATATATCAGAGTGCATTGCTTCTGCAGCTCCATTTACACGAGTGTTTGTACATGTCCATATCTACGTCTGTGTTCGTGCATTTTTATTCACGCTTCTGAGTGTGTGCCCTCGCACCTTGCTGATGTGTGTGTGTGTGCGCGCTCGCACGTACTTGCGAGTGTGTATATATATGTGTGTGCATACTTGCGCGTGTGCGACCCCATATATGTGTGTGTCTGTTTGTGTGTGCGTCTGTGTGTATTTGCGTTGGTGCTTGTATTGTCTGGTATGTGCATTTGTTTACTTTCGTACGGGTGTGGCAGGATGCAAGTACCTCTCGTGAGTTTGTGTTTGGGGGTCTAGCTGCTGTCTACGACGAGTGATGGCGGCGGAATGCTAGGCAATCTCTGAGAATCTCACCCAGGCACCAGGCATCTAAGATGATTTGGCAAGTCTCAAGGGCCATCTGCCCTAACGAGCGGCATTCGTCAAAACTGTAGAGCTCTCGAGAGTAGCAGACGACCACACGTTACAACTATTGATGTCCTCAATATGCGCTGAGTGCATGACAGCAAAGAAAATAGAACCAATTTGGAAAGAAACCTGTTTAGGGACCGACGATTCAAACACTTTATGGTGTTCTTGTTGCTTCTATCATATATCTCTGTTAAGTCTAGGCCCTGTATTTTACTGTTGGAAATGCACATGCCCTATTTTGAGAGGCCTGTGCTCGTCTTTCTATACGACAGGTTCAGCGCCTGCATACTGAGAAAATATTTCATTGACGTCGTATGTCCTAGTCCGATATCCATGACTCAAAATGCATGGCGACATGAATGCGTAATTTAAAATGGCTGTCAACAGTAGTAATTTTAAGTAGCTAGAGTAATGAAGTGCACATAATTCAAAGTGGAGTACACTCATGGCTGGAGAGGTATAGCGAGTCAAAATTGAAAGAACGGCCTTTTGAATGTTTCCAAATAAAAGCAGGCGAATTCGATGCTTGTAAACAAATGACATATAAGGCATTTATCAACCTTTCTCATCGTGCAACACAGGTTTGCAAAAATCACTGCTACTGATTTTATTTAACAACGCCATCCAGCCGAAGCACTTGAGGAGCGGTGCGTTTGTATTCCTACCTAGTGGCACTGGTGCTGCCTTCCCTTGAGTTCAAAGTGATCCGATAACATCGTGAAACTTCCGAACACAGACCTCGGGTAGATCTGATTAATAAATGATTATTTCAGCGTTCCTTACAGCCTAACTTATAGGTGACAAACTGCCGAAGAGAAAACTGAAAACGTGACAAAGACAGGGCTTTATGTGTCTGTTATTTCCTTCCTCCCCAGAGAGCTCGAAGTTAAAGGGGAACAAAATCATCTGTTTTGTTTACAGTCCATCTTGTAAGACCCTAGCTATTATTGTTCTTCCATACATAACTCATCCGATAAACATAACAGAAACGACAACGAATAAACATAAAAATAAGTAATGACGTACATGTCATACCAATTCCATGCCTTATGAAGTCATTTAGTGAATAAAGTGTGTTTATAAAACTCTTTTGCTCATTTTAAAGTAGCCCTATTGTATACAGGGGGGGGGGCAGATAAAAGAGATCATTGTTAATGCAGCCACAAGGACAAGGAACACTTAGGTTTAAAGTTTACAAGAACTGCCAATTTCCTTACAATATCATTATGCGTACAATGCAAAGGCGTAGACATCTTAGAAACAGTCGACAAGTTGTATAGGTGTCATAAATCAGTTCAGAACGACATCAATAAGAGATGACACATTTCGTCTGCGCAGCTGACGCGTCCTATTAGCATTGTTCTGCAGAGACCACTGTGGCGAACAGTTTACTGACCTCTGACCTCTGCCCCACGGCAGGTCGGGTACGGGTTGTGTCATACTTATGTCACCCGCCGTTTGATGCCGAGCCTTGAAGCCTTTATCTGGAGATTAACCGCTGAGACCAAGAGCCCAATCGTCACGTGCCTGACATTTACAGGCCATCAGCCTGCCGTGTACACACATATACTACTACTGTGTCACTCAGTTCAGGCAGACTCCGGGACTTCCACATGTAGCACAGCGCTTCTTGCTGACTCTGCCGTCGAAATTGTAGGTAAATAGTGCACTGGGGTTTGTAGGATTGTACAAGTGTGTTTTCAGGTGCGCGCTGATGTGCATACATCCGAGGTTATGTCTTGTATGTGTGTGTGTGGCAACAAGTACATAAGTATTTCTGTATTATGTGATGCATGCGTGCGAAGGGGTATGTATATGTATGTATGTATGTATGTATGTATGTATGTATGTATGTATGTATGTATGTATGTATGTATGTATGTATGTATGTATGTATAAGTGTGTATGTGTGTATGTATGTATGTATAAGTGTGTATATGTATGAATTCATATGTAATGTATGTAGACAGGTACGTATGTTTTGCTGGGGTTACTACCATATCACTAGTGTGTTGCAAAGTATAGGCTGGTAAAGGATTCAGACGACATGTCGACTGACGTCCTGTGGCAGGACATGTGGCGGAGTGGTGGGGGAGCAAGGGCGTCAGAGCCGGACGGACGTCAGACTTGTAGATTTCAATCAATTCAAGGACCGTGCGGTGTGACTTTAAGAACGTGTACAGATTTTTTTTACTTTTAAACGTGTTCAGTTTGCCTGGGTTCCTCGGATCACCATGACCTCCAAGAACGAGGGGGAAGCTCCAGCCGCGCGGAACGGTCATTCAGATGGTAAGAGGCCAGACCGTAACCATGGCGACGACGACGGCATTGTGTGCGGAGTGGGCAGCTGCCAGCCAGCCTTCATGCAGGTCTGGTAGTCATGGGTACATGTCATTGCTTTTTCTTTCGGTCAGATAGCGAGTATAGGTCTTTGTCGTTGTTTTCTTTCGGTCAGATAGTGAGTACAGATGTTTGTCGTTGTTTTCTGTTGGTCAGATAGCGAGTGCAGGTCTTTGTCGTTGTTTTCTGTTGGTCAGATAGCGAGTGCAGGTCTTTGTCGTTGTTTTCTGTTGGTCAGATAGCGAGTACAGGTCTTTTTTCGTTGTTTTTTGTTGGTCGGATAGCGAGTGCAGGTCTTTGTCGTTTTCTTTTGGTCAGATAGCGAGTGCAGTTCTTTGTCGTTGTTTTCTTTTGGTCAGATAGCGAGTACAGGTCTTTTTTCGTTGTTTTCTGTTGGTCGGATAGCGAGTACAGGTCTTTGTCGTTTTCTTTTGGTCAGATAGCGAGTGCAGGTCTTTGTCGTTGTTTTCTGTTGGTCAGATAGCGAGTGCAGTTCTTTGTCGTTGTTTTCTGTTGGTCAGATAGCGAGTACAGGTCTTTGTCGTTTTCTTTTGGTCAGATAGCGAGTACAGGTCTTTGTCGTTTTCTTTTGGTCAGATAGCGAGTGCAGTTCTTTGTCGTTGTTTTCTGTTGGTCAGATAGCGAGTACAGGTCTTTGTCGTTTTCTTTTGGTCAGATAGCGAGTGCAGTTCTTTGTCGTTGTTTTCTTTTGGTCAGATAGCGAGTACAGGTCTTTGTCGTTGTTTTCTGTTTCGGTAAGATAGTGCTCAGAAGTAAGGATCGCTCACTCTGAGTATTATACGTGTTTTGATTACATAATGGATGGATGGATGGATGGACGGACGGATGGGCGGATGGGCGGACTTTTTGTATCAGGTCTGCGCCAAAATCTCCTGCTTCTCTGCGGCGTACAGCGCGGCCGGCCTGTTCACCTCCACGCTGAGCGTGTACATCAACTCCCAGATCACTACGCTAGAGAGACAGTTCGGCCTCAGCAGCTCCATCAGCGGCATGCTCATGAGCTGCAACGACCTGGGCTACCTGCTGACCACGCTGCTCATCTCCTACCTGGCTCGCCGCGTCCACATCCCGCGCGCGCTGGCGGTGTGCACTCTCCTGTTCGGAATCTCGGGGCTGATCTGCACGCTGCCCTTCTTCGCCACCAGGGACAGCCTGACGCTGGACTCACGCTCGCCCGCGAATCTGAACGCCTCGTCTGGCGCCAGCAGCGTGTCCGGGAGGCTCAGACCTCCTCTGTGCGTCCCTCATGAGCTGGTGAACGTCCGGTCGAACAATTCCTCGCCAGTCAGCAGCAACGCATCCAGCTGGGCGAACAGCTGCTCGGCGGAAGGACCAAAAATAGTTGCAGCCGTTTCTGAAGAGTGGAGAAGTCTGGCCATCGCTTGCCTGGCGTTCGGAATGATTTTCCAGGGTTTTGGCAAGTCGCCTCGTCAGACTTTCGTGGGCACTTACATCGACGACAACGTGCCCCAAACGAAGACCACTCTTTATCTTGGTGGGTTTAAGACAGACAAGTCAGCAAAAAATGTAGCTTATTAGTGATTGAGGACCCACCAGTTGTTTGCCGCGAGATTTTGCATGAAAGTCCACCCAGTTTCCAACAACTATAAAGGTTATATTCACCCTACAGATTATGATTGTAAACGGCGTTTTTAAATTGTTTTCTCTTGTCAATTGTTCGGCAGTTTCTCGAAAAATGAAGCTGTTTTTAAATCTCCCGTGAACCAGTTTATAGGATTTTGTTTTACCGGCAATCAAACTGACGTTAAAACTCACAACACACATGAAATAATAGTCATAAATTATATTTCTCTGTCTAAACTTAATCTGATGAAGGCTGGCCACAAGCAGTCATAGTTGGACCTCTCAATGATCAACCCATATAAATTTGCAATAAATATGGGCAAGCTCATGCAGTTTCATCCTGGTAGACTGACAACTTCACAACACTGCTGTTGCAGGCATCATTTCAGGTTTGAGCATTTTCGGCCCTGCTCTGGCTTTCACCTTGGGAGGAGTGTTTACGACGATGTACATCACACTGGAAGGCAAGAAGATACCCACGCGCAAGTAGTATTAGCTTAGATGTAGCTTTCACGTAACTGGCTGAACTGGTGTATACTGTAAGGCTGGCCTCGCAAGGCTTAGCTAAGGAAAATGAAATCGATGGTAAAGATAAATGTAGCCCACTGCCACTATTATTTCTTCTAAACTCTATTTAAAGTATTTCCCCCGTAACTTTTTCCCCAGTAAAATAGTACCAAAGATATATGTCTGCACAGCAGATTTAATCCAATGCCGAATAAATCAAGTCAAATCTTTCTCCAGCAGCTGGACTGATTTTAACATTAATTTAATTCGGCTTCAGATGTAAGGAATAAATTTGGGAAGATGGTTGGGCAACTCGAAATACATCTCACATTTTTGTGTGTTTAAACCCGACAATCTAGTTGAAAGAGGTTTACTGTCCAGCCACCAAAATGTCTCCATGTGACGTCGAAGATTTTAACGCTTGTTTTCCAGACAAAAACCTGTCTCCACATGACCTCGAAGATTTTAACGCCTGTTTTCCCAGACAAAAACCTGTCTCCACATGACCTCGAAGATTTTAACGCTTGTTTTCCAGACACCAACATGTCTCCACGTGACCCTCGGTTTGTCGGCGCCTGGTGGCTCGGCTTCCTCGTCTTTGGCATCGCGGGCATACTCGCTGCTGTGCCCCTCATCTTCTTTCCACCACGACTGCGACCACAGCCAAAACTCAAGGCCTTGATGCAGGAGCGAAAACAGGCTTCCCAGGGGAGACCATTCGTTCACGAAATAAAAGGTTCACTTTACATCACCCCCTCCTGATGAAGATACACCACTTAAAAGTTCTAATTCGCTGGAGCCAATCAAATGGCGAGCTATGTTTCGCAGGTCTTTCCGGGGTCGGGGGAGGGAGGAAGAGGGGGATTTTTCGGGAGGGGAGGGGATTAGGGGAAGGGGTGGGTTAGGGTGGGGGCTGGGGTGGGGGCTGGGGTGGGGGCTGGGGTGGGGGCTGGGGGAGGTGTGTGTTGGGGGGGGGTTAAAACGATCTTCCGGGAAACTGGAACGTTTCCAGTGGTGACCCTAACCGATTAGCACATTTTATGTAAACTGTATTTTGATTGGCTCGAGTTTTTTTTTTAATTTTCAAGCTCGTTTCGTGATAAGAACAAGCGAACTGGACCAAGCTTTGAGACAACAGACAAAACAGTCTTTCTAGTGCTTAATGTATGTCTGCTGTCTGTTTTCTGTTGTCGTCTCATACTTGTCTTTGTTCTTATCACGGGATTTGATGCAAAATGATGTACAGTTGACTGGGCTGACAAGTACCTCTTTTTTTGCATGGGTGAGGTGTGGATGGGCCCGTTTATAATTAATATTAAAGAATTCTGCTATCCTGGACTGATGCTAACAGCAGGATACTGTAAACAGCATTCAGATAGATACTGTAAACAACATTCAGATATATACTGTAAACAGCATTCAGATAGACACTGAAAACAGCACTCAGATAGATACTGTAAACAGCATTCAGATAGATACTCTAAACAGCAGTCAGATAGATACTCTAAACAGCAATCAGATAGATACTTTAAACAGCAGTCAGATAGATACTCTAAACAGCAATCAGATAGATACTCTAAACAGCACTCAGATAGATACTGTAAACAGCATTCAGATAGATACTCTAAACAGCAGTCAGATAGATACTCTAAACAGCAATCAGATAGATACTCTAAACAGCAGTCAGATAGATACTCTAAACAGCAATCAGATAGATACTCTAAACAGCAGTCAGATAGATACTCTAAACAGCAGTCAATCAAGCATATGGACTAATCATACATCATTGAAATTCTTTATGAGTAAACTGCTTCAGACTAGCTCAGTGCTTGTCGAACGCCTGTCCCACCTCACCCGACCCCCAGCAGTTCAGTCGCAGTCTGTGTGCTTTCGTGCTGTTGCAGAATTCTTCCGAAGTCTCCTGAGACTTGTCCTCACGCCCGTGTACATGCTAATGATCCTGGGCAACTGCTGCTCGCTGTTTGGGGTGTCGGGCATGCTGGCCTTCCTGCCCAAGTACATAGAGACGCAGTTCTCTGTACCTCCGTGGCAAGCGAACATCATTCTCGGTAAGCTGGTTTGTGGACTGTAACAATTGTCCGTAACAGCAAGACGTTTGTGGAGCAGATCTGTCAAAGAGAAGAACAATGTTTTTGTCACCTCTTGAACCTAGTCTTCAGCTCCGACAGGCAGCGACTGTTGACAAGTGTTCTGACCTGTTTAGTTCTGACGTCATGCAGACCGTTTGCTTTTAACTATGTAGCTCTCTCCCTTTCTTAGCTTAGAGAGTGGGAAGGTATAACTCGTCCCTCGCTCGTTCTTCAGGCGTTTTGAATGTCATGGCCGCATCGCTCGGTGTTGTGATTGGGGGGTGCGTGACGTCACGCTTGAAGCTTCCACCAATGAAATGCCTGAAGCTGATGATAGTCCTGATGGCTGCCTGCAGTTTGTTGGCCGCATTTGGCTTCGCCCTGGGCTGTGACCAGCCGGAGATAGACATGGGCTTGTCGTCACCCATGTAAGTAGTTGTGCCTTCAGACTGTTTTTACGCTGGACAGTGAAGAGGTAGAGGGAAGGGATGAAAGATCGTCTGTTAACTATGGTTTTGACGAAGACGACGCTAGCGATATTGTTGTAGATGATGATGTTGCTGGGGTGTTGTTGTTGTTGTTGTTGTTGTTGTTGTTGATGATGATGATGATGATGATGATGATGATGATGATGATGATGATGATGATGACGTCTTCTCAAACATCCTTTTTGCATGCAATACATTCAATTTCATATATATATATAAAATAAAGAGTTCATAAAAAGAGCTGTGAACAATATCTCGTCAACTTCTAAAGCACTTCTCTCTCTCTCTTCTTGTGTTAGACTGTAGGCATTTGAATCATCTCTCATTACAGCGTCAGTGACACGACTTCTCTGCAGCAATGCCAGGCGGGCTGTCAGTGCGATGATTCGCGTTACTTCCCCACCTGTGGAGCAGACGGCGTGACGTACTTCTCGCCTTGTCACGCAGGATGCTCCGAAAACAAAGGCATCGTAAGTCGTTCTCGCAGTCAGTCGCAGACGGTATAGTTACGACTCCGCAGATAACAGGACTCAACCAATGATTAGACTTTCTGATTTCGCGTCCTTTTGACTTTTCAGACTAAGGTTTGGGTTTGTCAGAAAGTTAAATTGCCTCACAAACATAACAATCTCCGGTGTTGTCTCCAGTCCTACGGAAACTGCTCCTGCATAATGGTTTCCGGCAACTCCTCATTCCCTGTCCAAGAAGCCACACCAGGACTGTGCACTCAGAACTGCAACATGCTGTATCCTTACGTCGCTTTGAGCTTTGTTGGTGGTCTGGCTTCCACGATGGTCATAATGCCATGTTTTATTGTCAGCGTCAGGTAAACAGGATTAATATTCTAGTTTGGGGTTCCCGCATCAAATTAGCAAGCATAAATGTGTGTGAGGATGTCTACAGAAACATTTGGTGACAACAAAGGAACTTAAACAACCAAAAATAAATAAAGACAGTGTCAACATTTCGGGTGATTTTATCCTTCATCGGGAAAACACAAATGGATAACAACTAAAACTGGGTGCTTAACTGAATAAACGTAGACAGTTTACCAAAGCCACTAGAGAAGAAATATGGGGACGAAGCCAAAACGCTTTTGAAATTGATTGTTTTATGCCGCCAATCGACGGCGACAGCACTCGCTGCCAATCGAATGGCGTGTCCTATAAAGGGGTGGGAAAGGGAAGGGGTTGGGGGTTAAAAGGAGAATGGGGGGTGGGGTGAGTAGAACAGCAGAGAGGAGAGCAAAGGAAAGTTAAAGCGAAACGTTTGGCTTGTTTCTTCGTCTTAAAGGACGATCTCTTAGACTACTCTCCTTTCCCGGTCCCCTACTCTTTTTCCCTCCTTCTCCCTTCTCCCTCCTTCTCTAAATCTGCGTCAAAATTGTCGGACTGCCTGCTCTTGAGAATTGCCTTCAGTAGGCCTACTAATCAATCGACTTAAGGCATAGGGGTTTTTTCGATCTGCCTGGCTGTTTGCGCAGACAGAATGGAAACTGAACTGCACACATCTGCCAGAATATGTCGATATTCCAGTTATCATCCTTTCTTTTCCAGAAGTGTCAGCGAGGCCAACAAACCTCTCGCCATCGGGTTCAGCGCATTTTTGGGCACTCTGCTAGGTGAGTTCATATCACCTTATTACCTTATTACCTTTACTTCCCATGTTTCTAGAGGAAAAGTACAAGCCTCATCTCAGTTACAACCTCTAGTGTAATCACTCTAGTCCAATTCTAGTTTAGTCACTCTTCTCATCCGAGGCTTTCCTCTTGTATGAAATATTCATTGTCTGTTGAAACCTATTGTTTGGTTCAGCTTCCGTGATATTTATCGCTGTGTTTTTTCCTTTCAAATGCCATTCGTATTTTTGACAGCTGGCGTTTGATTTGATTGTTGTTATGAACCTTGTTAGTTCGTGGTGCGCAGAATTGACGCGCATCTTGTTTTGTTTAGGCTGGTTCCCTGGCCCGGTGCTGTTTGGCAGGATCGTGGATACCACGTGCCTGCTGTGGACTTCCGGCTGTGCTGGGGGCGGTTCGTGTTCCATGTACGACCTGAAAGCCTTCAGGCTCCGATATCACGCTGGCTTCTTAAGCACTCGAGTGGCCAACCTTGTGTTCTTCGTCATCGCTTTCGTCGTTGCGTCACGACTGAAGCGACCTTTCTTCGAACACCAAGAACCTGAAGTAGTTGTCCCGACGACGCAGGAACGAGAAAAACTGATGTTAGATGAGATCGAGAAGAAAGACGAAAAAGCTCTGGATGAGGTAGAAGTAGGCCTACCTCTTGGTTCAGAGAAAATTTTTACAGGTAAAATTCCAGCATAACCCATGGCCGCTCCGGAAGTAGATGGTAACTGTGAGCGATCATTCTCGCTTTTCTGACTTGACCCCTCACACTCCCAGAAGATAAACTTACGGGTTGTCATTCCTTTTTTCAGCGACGTCTGTTGTCATTCATCTTCGACTTCAACTCAGACATGCATTCCAGCAGACCATTAACACGTGACATTCACAGCCAATCAGATATCGTGGAGGACACACGCATATAATTACCCTCTGAATGCGGTACTTCCTTGCTTTCAATCCTTACGTTCGAGTACTAATGTACTATGTCCTCCTGCAAGCATTTTCCTTCGAAATATACAACCTCGCAGCCGACGGACCAGATGACCGGAATTATAGGAAGGTGAAATATTTCCAAAGTTCAACAACAATGATATCACATCGACTTCTGTCTAAATTCTGGTCCACAATATGAAAGCTGTAACATAGTTAATAATGGCTCTGCTTGATGTATTATTCACTATTTTATATCATATACCATTTACCCACAACAAAGGCAATGACCGTGTATCGGAATGGCCTTACGACTTACCATTCTTAGCACAGAAAAAATGATGGGGCTTCGAGGGAGAGATGAATGAGATGATGAACAAGGAAAGAGATACCCAGCTTATAGTTGTATAGTCAATCACACGAATGACAATGAGTTCACAAGAAGTGAATTAAGGGCTCTTTGAGTCTCGTGAGCAGCCATGCGGCTCAGCACACATCTACAGTCGTTAACCACGGACTTCTTTCTCTGTATTTTTTCGTACGCCTAGCCTCTGATCATGATATGTATCCTTTCCATATTTACAAAATTGTGATTTCAGAGCGTGACCGGAGCATATAAGTGATTGATACTTTTCACTAAAGACATCAAGATACTAAAGCTTTATATTTCTCTTCTGTAGATGCTAGTAACACATTTATCTAGATGTGTGTTTATGTGGTATAGTGTGTAATGTGTTATGTGTGTTCCCTGTGTGTGTGGGGGGGGGAGATAACTGAGTGCGGGATTATATGCGTGAGTATACTGGTGTTGGAGGGCATCTGCGTGCTCGCGTGTGTGCATGAGTGTGCGTATGTGCATGTGTGTTTATGTGAGTATGCTTGTCTTTGCGTGGCTGAGTGCGTTCAGCATATGTGAATTGCAAAACTAGCTGCACTAAACAGAGACTTTGTGATCTTACTTGGTGACTGTGATCTTACTTGGTGTTTGTGATCTTGCTTGGTGAGTGTGATCTTGCTTGGTGAGTGTGATCTTGCTTGGTGAGTGTGATCTTGCTTGGTGAGTGTGATCTTGCTTGGTGAGTGTTTGTGATCTTGCTTGGTGAGTGTTTGTGATCTTACTTGGTGAGTGTGATCTTGCTTGGTGAGTGTGATCTTGGTTGGTGAGTGTTTGTGATCTTACTTGGTGAGTGTGATCTTGCTTGGTGAGTGTGATCTTGGTTGGTGAGTGTTTGTGATCTTACTTGGTGAGTGTTGACTGTGAGCAAATGAGCGTGCGTGTTCTTAAGGCTACATTGTTTAAGCCTTTTCCCCAAACTTTATAGACTACCTATCAGGTCGCGTTGACACGAACTCGTGACGAACTGTGTAAAGGCGCCCCAATCCCGAAGGCATGGCGTTAAAAACAGCATAGCCTGGGGGATTGCTGGCTTCCGGGGTAACGCAAGACAGACAAATAAGTGTAATACATTCCATCAATAATTGTTGTTTATTAAATATCTGAAATAACTATAGCGCATGAGACACCTGTGGTGCATCAAATATGTGCAATGTATAAGATAATTGTAATACTATACTGAATGTTTGTAATGCTTAAGAAAACTTAATATAATTTCCGTCTCATACTCACCGACTGTGATTCAGTGTTATTCCTTTCGATGCAAAAATTTGATACAAATAAAAAAATGTGGGATTTTTTTTAAAAAGCTAGTTGAAAGAGACTGTTCTTCGTGTTGATGGGTCGGGTTGTGAGCCTGTGCTCATATTGCACTGATACAGAAGATGCGTCACAGGCGTGACCTTAAAAGCTTCACAAGCGTCACAAAAGAACGGGCGTCAGTCAGACGTCAATCTGCCCGAAGCCATCAAAAGTTATTACCGCCCCTGCCTATCGAGCTGCCCACGTGCGTGCACCTTCTCAACACGCTACGTTATCGTCTCTTTGCACTTCTCGGCAATAGCAATAAACTTTCGTTGCCATCTCTAGGGTAATAATAATGTTTATATCATCTGTGCTGGCAGAAAAACGAAATGTTTAAATCGTGAAGATTTTACTATTTATTTGTAATAAAAGTAGGCCCTATTCATTCATGTGTAAAGCCGTGCACGGTGCTACAGACAGATTATTACCATGAAAAGGACAAAAATGGGGTGAAGATGAGATAAAATGTGAGGGTTTTTTTTAACTAATGTGTATCAGGAAAGGCTAGGACGAAACTACTTTTTTTAAATCGTGTGATGCTCCCAGTCTGATATCTAATAATGTCCTTCTTGTAAGAGCAAAGTCAGAAGCTGACAACTGTGTCCTCACGAATCATATGGCACCGTCAGGAGGTTTGGGATGTCAGAGATAGAACATCCAAAAACAAATCTAGTACCGTCCTCTTTCACCAGGAAGTGATGACAGAAACAGTGAATGAAATGGTGCTTGAAATAAACAACATTAAGATAAACAGTGATGAACACTGCAAGACCAGCCAAATAAACAATGGTTTACCTCATCATGTAGAAGTAAAAGAAGGGATTTCTATAAAGCCAGGCGCTATGCAAAATCTTGCAACAGCCTGGAGTCCGTAGCTCAAAGACTAAACGCTAGACAGGAGTACAAGAAAGAAATAAGAAAGCAATTCAGGTTGTATCAGCTTGGATGGACGAGAAAACTGAGACAGTTAAAAATCAGGGATCCCAAGGCATTCTTGAATATTCTAAATAACAAATGTAATATCAACAACAGGGATAGTAAGGAGACGCCATCTTGCTCAGACTTTTTTGATTACTTTAAAAACCTACCAGCACAATGAAAGTCGCGAAGCACAAAATATGCACCTAAGACTTAATTGTAACTTAGGTGACCCTAATGACGAATACCTGGACTATCAAATATCGGAAGCTGAGGTTGCACTTTGTCTAGATAAATTAAAGGGAAATAAAGCATGTGGAATTGACAATATAATTAACGAATTTCTCAAATTTGCACGTATAAAGATGCTGAACCTATTCACGGCACTATTTAATCTTATCCTAAAATATGGACATGTACCCACTAACTGGGCACTGGCTTCGATAACTCCTGTATTCAAAAAAAAGGGCAAACAGAATAATCCCAACAGCTACCGAGGCATATCAATCCTTAGTTGCTTTGGGAAACTATTTACACGTGTACTCAATGAACACTTAAATAAATACTTGGAAGAAAATAATCTCCTTGGAAATGAGCAAGCAGGATTCGCCCTGGGTTCTCAACAGAAGATCACCTATTTACACTACATAGCATTGTAGATATTTTCCTAGGTAGAAAAAAGAGAGTATATTGTGCTTTTATTGACTATGAAAAGGAGTTCGATAAAATAGTAGGATTCGTTAATGGGAAAAGCTTCTAATCCACAGTGTTAGATAAAATATGTTATCTGTGATCCAGGATATATACAATAAGGCCAAATCATGTGTTAGTTTAATGGAGTGCAGTCTGAATACTTTATAAGCAGCCATGGTGTAAGGCAAGGGGAAAATCTTTCTCCTTTGTTGTTTGCAATATACCTTAACGATCTTAGAACTTACTTGAAGATACCATCAATGGTCTTGGTGAGCTATTCAAGCTGGCAGAGGACGCCAAACTTACAGCAGATGATGTTGACGTGTTTTTTAATCTGTTCATACTACTATATGCGGAAGATACTGTCACTTTTTCAGAGACACCGGAGAACCTTCAGAATGCTTTAAATAGCATGAAAACATGCTGTGACAAATGGAATTTAACAGTGAATCCAAAAACAAAAACAAAATAATTGTATTCTCTAGAGGCAAAATTCTGAAAAAACAGTATTCTACAATAATGATGAAATGCTAGAAATAGTCTACGATTTCCAATATTTAGGTTTGAAACTAAATTATAATAACAAATTCAATGTTGCACAAAAGGATCTGTATGGTAGGGCCTCTAGAGCCATGTTTGCATTACTAAATAGGTGTAATAAGTTACAGTTACCTCTAGACATACAAATAGAGCTTTTCGATAGAATGGTACTCCCCACCCTCACCTATGGTTGTGAGGTTTGGGCACCATATGTTACTGACCTATATACAAAACTACAAGAAAGATTCTATAAGAAGTTATTCAAACTGAAGAAATCAACTCCATCATGCATGGTATTTGGAGAATGCAGACGCTTTCCTGTTGGCATCCATATCAAGAGCAGAATGCTTTGTTTTTGGTTTAAACTTATCAGTGGAAATAATTATGGTAAATTTTCAAGTCCTGTATATGGAATGTTACTTAACTTGCATGAACAAGGGATGCTTCACTCGAATTTTTTTCACTCGGTTAAATCACTACTGCAAGAACTGGGACTGAATGGCTTATGGTTAAACCAGAATAATTTAAACTTAGCAGATAAATGGTTTAAGAACAAAGTAGACAGATGCTTACAAGATCAATATATTCAACACTGGTTCGAGGAACTAAACACAAAACAGGTATACACAAACTACAGAATACTCAAAACATCATTTAAGCCCGAACCCTATCTCGGAGTGTTACCACCTTCTCATTGCCGCCTGCTATTAAAATTCTTGACATTAGATAATAACTTCCCTGTTAACAAACTCAGACACAAAGACATCCCTAGGCATGAACGATTATGTACGCTGTGTGACAGAAAAGACATAGGTGATGAATACCATTATATTTTCGTATGTGACAAATTTACAGCTGAACACAGCACCGCGCTGACACCATACTACTTGAGCCGGCCAAATACATTTAAACTTTGTAAACTCTTTTCTTGTAAAAACAAAGGTGTATTGACCAAGGTAGTGAATTTTTTTAAAATACTTCTTTGTAGAGTGCATTAATGAATAGATGAATAGGTGCCTATGTTTTTGCCTGTGTGTACATCTGAGTGCGTGATTGAGCGTGTTGTGTGTTTATTAATCATTGAGTTTATTTCTCAATATATGAATATTCTAATGTCAGGTGAACTACGATTGACATGTGTTCTTTAACATTTTTTTCTTTTTTTCTGAATACCCCCTGTGGGTAAAAGAATAAAGAAACTTGAACTTGAATTTTCTTTCTTTCTTTCTTTCTTTATGGTTGTCTGCCTGACTGGCTGGCTGGCTGGCTGGCTGGCTGGCTGGTTGGCTGGCTGGCTGGCTGGCTGGCTGGCTGGCTGGCTGGCTTTTTCTTCTTTCTCTTTGCAATTGGGTATTTGAGGGTTTATGCATGCACACTTCGATCCGAATGCAGTCAAAAACGATTTCTTTCTTTCTTTCTTTCTTTCTTTCTTTCTTTCTTTCTTTCTTTCTTTCTTTCTTTCTTTCTTTCTTTCTTTCTTTCTTTCTTTCTTTCTTTCTTTCTTATTTATGACTGGAGACAGAATTCTCAGTTCATCCTGGACTCTTACATCTGAGGTTAGACCGTAAAATGATTTGCAGGGCAGAGTAGATGGTAATCTGGCTCAGTCGCTCTGGCACTGAAGAAGTCACAATCAGAGGTGTCTGATGGTGAGTAGATACGGGGTAGAAAGTTGCGACACATTAGCGTCTAGAGTTAATGTCGCTAGTGACTTACACCTTTGATTCTAATTTAGAGTGAATTGCTCCTGGGATTATGACAGGTCCCAGACCAAGGTAGCAGGGAGGTGTGTGAAGTGTGTAGCGCTAGGGGCTATTTGTGCTGCTTCGAAATTTATGACGTTCGTTTACTATATGAAATAATTCTGCGTACAGATTCTCACCTTTCTCATATGTTGCTTGCTCGCTTTACAATGTTGCACGACGGTCACAGTTTACTCTTTCGCTTGGTTGTACCGTCCTGTTCCTTAAAATGGTGTACTGCCCCCTTTGTCCCTTACAGACGGGGTCTAGCCTAGTACGATGCTCTGCGGCGCAATGTCCGTTATTGTTAAGGAGGCCATGATGTACAGCCACTGACCTGTAAAAAGCTGTCAGGTGTGGCTAACATGAATCTTCTAGCACATTCACGGGGAAGACGGGTTACTGTCCTTTAAAATGTCTTCTTCCCTAATAAACACCAGCCTTTCCCCTGGTCTCAACTTTATCTCTACTTTCACTTCTAATCTCTTTGTACGACCAGACAAAAGCCTGTTGATAACTCAGGTTTTCACCCCGCCAGTACTGCACGGTTCTGTAGGCACGGCTAAGCAGACCAGCAATCAAGAGCTGCAGAGAAGCGGGTACATGCTAATCCACCCGAGATCGACGCCCAGGTCCTGGTATCGCGCTACAGGACCAAAGGGAGCATGGTCTTGGCAGAGGGATACCCTCCCTTGTCCCTTTCGCGTCACCTCCCCGTCGCCTTGAGTGTGGTGTTGTGAGGAATTTGACTCTCGTGTAATTAATGTCCTTGCCCAACTTCCACGTTTAGGGCGCATGCGTTTTCTCAGGTACAAAAAAAATGTTAATTCTGTTCTTAACTACAGCATGCAAACTGCTTGTAAATCTGCATACTTAAATCTGTTGTTTTGTTTTTTTAGCCACTTAAATCTGTGATTTTTTTACCAGAGGACACTCCCGGGTTTTTTAGGCTTCAGTCTAAGCTAGGCCTGCACAACTGTTGTCCTACAAATGCTCTACTCTTCACCCGCTATCTACAAACACAAGTATCGGATAATAAGGCAGATTATATTTCTTCTTCAACTGACTCGATATGCAAACAGCGATCATCAAAGACTCAGCGAGGAAACCTTATCTCAGGTCGTCGTTCGACGACCAGCAAGGCCCCCTTCAGGGGCACAGACTGTTACGTGAACTTTGACCTCAGTACGGCGTGGTAGTGTGTGTGACTGCAGACTCTCCGATGACGAATTCCCCACAGATGGTCCTGCAAAGGCGGACCCCCCCCCCCCATGATAAATAGGTGATCACGTTTACATCATACAACTATTACAGTATGACACATCAGGCCATGCCTCTCCCTCCACACCATTACATTTCCCTCCTTCAACCACGTTTCCGGCTTCTTCACATTCCACGATTTCTCGATCCCCCTTCATCACGGCTACTTTACGGGGCAGAATGTCACGTGTCCAAACTGACTTATACAAAGTCCTTCAGTTTCTTTTTAAAACTTCTCAGCTGCCATGACGCTGAGATGACCACAAGGCAATCTAACGAACCAAGTCAAACTGCAAAGACACAATAACTGGTAAGACCAGAAAACTGCAAAGACACAATAACTGGTAAGACCAGAAAACTGCAAAGACACAATAACTGGTAAGACCAGAAAACTGCAAAGACACAATAACTGGTAAGACCAGAAAACTCAAAGATTAGGACAGGGCTAAGAGAGAAGAAAAGGCTCCAGCCAATGGCCCATTGCAAAAGATTCTAGCAAAAGATAAATTCCATGCCACAAAACATGGTGTTTAAAAAAATCAGAATCGACTCCTTCCATACAGTCACGTGAATATTCCAGTGCATTGATTGACCAACCAGGAAAGAGACAAGTTAACCAGTGCTCTGTGTCGATCAGAAGAACGCCCCTAGCGCTACACACTTCACACACCTCCCTGCTACCTTGGTCTGGGACCTGTCATAATCCCAGGAGCAATTCACTCTAAATTAGAATCAAAGGTGTAAGTCACTAGCGACATTAACTCTAGACGCTAATGTGTCGCAACTTTCTACCCCGTATCTACTCACCATCAGACACCTCTGATTGTGACTTCTTCAGTGCCAGAGCGACTGAGCCAGATTACCATCTACTCTGCCCTGCAAATCATTTTACGGTCTAACCTCAGATGTAAGAGTCCAGGATGAACTGAGAATTCTGTCTCCAGCCATCTGTGTCCTACCTGCACATCTGTTGATGGCTTATCATTAGCAAGCCTATAGGGTGTGAACCACGCTAGGGACTAGGTGAGCTTTAATGTCTTACAGCTACATATTCAGCTGACATAGAGGCTTAAACGTGGACTTTAAACACAAAACAATATTAGAGAAAAATTATAGTTATATGGGATCCAAACTTTGACAATCAGCCACTGATAGATCTTGTTTTAATCTGCGTGCGTGCGTGCCATCAAGACGAACTAGGAGGTACATTCGTCTAATTAAGAAAGGTCCTTATTGTAGTGCACACAATAGCGCACAGTGCATGCAGAAGCACAACATCTGTGCCGTAGCATCGACTTCATGCTTTGCACAATGCAAATTCAAACACCCAAATAAAATTAATCAGCCTTCTTTACATTCACCAGCATTCGCCAGGTATCTTTTTCTAATACCTGCTCATTTTTCAACCTTTGTCTAGGAGGACAATAAATCTACATCAGAGTGTGCGCTAGACTCAGATTTTTTAAAATGTGGAAATGAATCCCTTGTCTGACTGTCGTAATAACGGGAGGGGGTCGTGCCTCTTGCTCTTCTCCTGCCAACCACCTGCTTTCTACCCCTGACCCCTGACCCCTGACCTTCGGCAGATAAAAAACTACGTGGTGCGCGGCTATAGCGTGTGATGGTCTTGTGCACAACCAGCTGCGCTGTGATGACGACAGCAACAACCAACGGTTTACTGAGACGTCGGCATACATTCGGGGCTCAACCCTAGCTCGGTTTTGAAAATTCGGTTACTAAAAAAAAAATTCACTTGCTTAATTAAAGGTCTCCTGTACGTACACCCAACAAGACATATGACGCTTGACAATGTTTATATTCTACCTTCACATACGTACAGTGTATCTTTGACTTGTCCAAAGGCTAAATTTGATTGCGTTGGTCGATCTGCGATCTAATGTCAAGCATTGAAGGAAGGAGGAAGGAAGGGTCGAAGGAAGGAAGGAAAGATCGAAGGAAGGAAGGAAGGATCGAAGGACGGAAGAATCGAGGGTAGGAACAAATGAATGAATGAAGACACGAGTCTGTTTGGTTGTTTTTATTTTTTCATTTCCGTTCATTTCTTGGTCTGCCTCGGTTTTTGTTTGAGGGAGTTCTAGTCTGACTGCTTGCCCGACCCGTGTGCAAGACAACCGAATAGCTGACTTTTTCCTGTTATGGCGGTGTCACGTGTTGGGGTCTGGTGGGTCAAGGAGATTGCACCATAGATTCCAGGTGTGAACCATCCTCGACTCTCAGGCCCTAATTAAGGTCTATTATCCCCTTGTTCAAGCCGCCATCTAGTCGCTCACGTCATCACCAGCCCAGGATTAGTTCCCTGTTTACACTTATGATCGGGGGTGCTGGCCCTAGAAGCCAGGGGCAAGGTGTTAATTACCTGGGGCCGCTAGGGTGGGATTAGTGAAGGTGTCAGGCTGACCAGGTGTGCGTTAGTTGTTCAGGGAAGATTACGTAGCTGGAGAAAACTAGCGACGCGTAGTGTCGAGCATCAAGAGCTTT
>SMGT01009055.1:418836-449146 GCA_004794575.1 Lanistes nyassanus | reverse complement strand
GGGGGAGTGCAAAACACGAAGGTAAGGGAGCAGTAAATGTCATGAGATCTCACTAGCGTGGCGAACCCTGACGGCGTTCTGAGGAACTACAGCAGTACTCATGTTAAATAGGTAATAAAGACAGGAATAACTTTTTCGAATGAATAGGTATGACAATCGCCCAGGTAACATTAGCCGTTTATGACTAGCTGCGAAGAATTCTATTACGGCCTTAATATTTATTTTATTCGGATTACACGACTATGTCGCGGATATTACTGTGCAAAAGTCGGACAGACGGGGATCGTAACGGGAACTGTGGGATCTTCGTCTCATTATCATAGACTCAATTTATATCCACTTGGTGACCTGTCCATGGATTTGCAAACCGATGCTACTGTCCGATATTAGTACAGCTGACGCGGAAGTCAGTAAACTGAGCCTGGCGGGGAAAGATAGTAACAATGTCAAGACCTTTTGGTACAAAAGCTAAATGGTGAGTGAGTGATACAAACATGCAGAAGAAAATCCGCATCACATGTACTGTTCTTTTTAGCTTCCTCTAATTTTGGTTCGTGAGGTTTAATCTGAAACAAAATCACAGAAGCGACGTTTCCAAGACCTGTTCTCCCCCATCCTATAAGGACTTTTAACATTTTAAAATCATGCTCATTTGTGTCAGATGTGGGTTTTCTTTGCTCGTCTGTCTGCAGGATTGTCAAAATCTTTCACGACAAACATCGTTGGAGGGACTTAATACATGAGTATATAAGCGGTGAGTACGGTCATCCTTTCATTTACTTCTGTCCTCGTCTCGGATTTTACCTGTTTTTAACTCTTATCTTCCTTGGGACGTAACTTTCAAGACGAAAAATTAACTGCCCATATTTATACACGAAAGTTCATTTATACATATAATTCCTCATGTTCACATTATGCCTCAACGCATTTTATGTCCACGGACTCGTGTATGAAAGTACAGATCTGGCGATGTATACTTACAAATATCTTTCGGATCAAGTAAAACGCGAATGTTCGTTGGGTTGCTTTGGGGAGGCGGGGAAGGGGGTGGTTCAGAAAGTCATACCTGTCCATTATTCTACAAGCACGCAGAATTTCTAAAATCCGAAACTTGTCGAATTTCAGATATTGAGTAGCCTTGGCAAAAACATTTAGTACACAATGGGTCAAAAGCGCGAGCTCGCTGTACGGCGATGCACTTCCATGGTGGAAGACCCCGACCAGGCCTCCGAGATTCTCCGCAGACGCGCATGCGCAGCCAACTTCATCAAGCTCGTACGTCACGAGACCAACCCTTGTCCCGTCACCATCCGAATCGACGCATGCAGTGACGAAGAAGACGAGAGCGACTCCGGCAAGTTGCGGACAAGCAAGAAGCCGCCACGCGCCATCCTCGGGGAGCCAAAGCCGCTGACGACTCATTTCTGCAGCGGCGCTCCAAAGTTCTCGCCTGTCAACATGTCTCCGAAGCTGTCGCGAAAGTTTCTGGAGCCCCCCGACGGCTCGGACCTAGCCCTGCTCAAGGCCACGGCCATCCGCCTCAAGCTCAAAACACGGCGGTCCAGCTTCCTGGAGTGGCAGGCCAACAACTCCCGCGCACCGCCTTCACTAGCGCCCTCTAGCGAAGTCAAGGACAAGCTGACGTCAGCGAGAATAGAGCGAGTCAGCGGAGCTCTCGAATGGCTGAAGTCAGAGTTGGTGAGTACTCGAGTTGACGATCCCAGAATTCCTGATCTTGAAAGTTTTCTTATTATGTTTTCTGCTATTTTATTCCAGGCTAGATTGTAGTCATGACTAAACCGCTGTCAGACAGACAGCTGCTTTCCAGACTAGTTTCTACCTAATCTTCTTGTTGTTACTGCTGTTGCTGTCTTCAGACAGAGATGCGGTCCTTGGACCAACACCTGGCCCGGCAGCTACTGACCTTGCGTCACGACATCCATCAGCTGCGTCTGAACCGAAGCTGTCAGCAGCATCGCGCCTTGCTGGACGACGTCCAGTCGGAACTCGAAGAGCAGGTGGCCTTCTCGGACGTCCTTGACCTGCCCGCGGTCACCCTCAACGACACGCCCCTCAAGCAACTCGGGGTCACGCGCATGAATCTCAGTGCCAGGCGTTTTTCCACGTGTTGACTTCTTCAGCGTGCATGTGCGGAGGGAGTGGGGAGTGGAGAGACGCCCAATCCTGGTATGAAAGGGAACGTGGGGGGGGGGGGATGCATGTTTCTCTGTGTGTGCGAGGATGATGAATATTGTTCCCTCGCGCAAGTTGTGAGGTGGGCGTTTTTACTCCTTCTGACTGTTATGTGCGAACTGTGATTTGTGCGTGGGTAGTCTTCTACGGCAGGAAAAAATATCCTGTTGTTTTGACTTGCAGCGACGCAGCTTCAAGCGGGAGTAGGGTGTGGTGCGTTACAAACAGGTTTTAAAAATTTGAAGTTCTCGCCTGTGCTGTCCGAGACGTCATTACATGTTGGAGCTTGTGCCATTAGAGCAACCACCAGAACCGCCGACTGCAGTCGTAGGCCCTGAACCGTTACCCATCTCGGGCGCTGTCACTTTTAAAAGTGCTGCCGTGGTTTTTTTTTTTTAATCCTGCAAACATCCGTGTAACTGAGATGTGCCTGTCATGCAGGCTGTGTTTACAAGGGCGTGGACCGAATTTGTGTTTTTGAAACCGATGTATCACTGCCAAACAGCGAAAAGGAAAATCTGAACGCGATACTCCACTGAACTTTCGGAATTTGTCCTGCTGTTTATGTTTAGTATAAAGTGTTCTGAGCTGTAAAGTTGGACAGACAGAGAGAAAGTAAGTCATACTTATTTTGGGAAACATGAAACTAGACGCATTTGACACATGTACCGAAATAAAGGGATTCAAAATATTGTGTTTACTTCTTAACTGGAAAGTTTCGGTGGCTATCGATTGACAATGAGTAAATTGTAACTAGCTTGGTGCCAAAAAACGTTTGCGAGTAAAGATGACCATAGTGCAATAAAACAAACAGGCCTGCGCATCCACGCATGCACACAGGTACATGCATGCACCCACAAAAGACATGTGATGGAGCGGGTTAGCTCCTGTAAGCTTTCTTCTCTCTCTCTCTCTCCAAACCAAGGAAAAGAACTAGTCACAGGCCTTCTACATGTTTATTTGAGGCCACCGCTGCTGCTGCACACCTTCTCTTTTGCCCACCTCCCTGCCTCTACTGCCCAGTCTCGGCTCTCGTGACGTGGCGCGTTACATTGTCTGTACTGCGTCTCTCCTCGCTTCACCACTACTCTGAGGCGTGCCTTTGTCGGTGGTGGCTATTTAGAGGGACAGTGCTTCCACCTCGCGGTGATTTCGCACTATGGGGGCTGGGGTCCTATTACTAAACTATTCACTGAAAGAACCACCAGACTGATGGCTGCAGTAAGATGGTCAGTGCGGACAGGCAGTTTAATGTGCGGGGAGATGGTCGAATGGAGTTTGCACAATGTTTAACTCCAGGAAATAATCCTTGGCCACACCAGGATTCGAACCAGCAACCTTCCATCTGCTAGTCCGCAGCTCTACCAACTGAGCTAACCAGCCCCCTTTGTCCGCCCCGCACCCTGCTTTTACCGGGTGGGAGCGAGCCACAACGGTGCCACTGTCCTGGCCAGCAGCAGCAAGCCGGCGTACACGCGCAGAGGCCAAATTTTGTGTTTCTTACACGCACAAACCTCAAAATAAAAGACCTAAGAATAGATCTACAAAACCATTGAAAATATGTGATGAATAGTGTGCGCTCTGCTCTTCCTGTTAATGTTAAGGAAAGTTAAGTAGAGTGAGAAGGAAATAAAGATAATTACTTTAAAAGGTAGTTTAACTAGCTAATGCGAATAGATAAAGATAAGAAATATGCCTACAAACTAACCTAATCTATTAAGATGTTTGATGAGTTAAGTATCTACAGAAAGAATATATCGAGTAGAATTCGAATATGTTAGTTGTTAATATCTGCAACTATCATAGAAGGATATAGAAACGTTTAAAGAGAGTGAGCCTAGCACAGCACGCTGTAAGATGACACAGTGCGTCACACCCACATGTCGCTGGCAGTACTCGACCCATACTGCCCCCGGCGCACGCTGTGGCTGTGAGCGTGGTGGCCAAAACCGTCTCCGTGATGGCTGCCCCCATCACAGACACAGATGAGCAAACACGCACGCACTGGCATGCATGCACAAACGCTATCTCTGCCTGCCTCTTTCTCTCCACACACACACACACACATTTGCAAGCACGCACGTATAATCCTTCATCAGTGCACGTAATGGCGCGAAAGACGTTCCGGTGTACAGGCGCACATACTATGCTCCTGAACACAAGCAAACGATCCATCCCAACGACTACAGGAACGCTTGCACACAAGTTTTATTGATTGTTGCCCCCTTGAAATGCCATTTAAATAAAGCTTCCAATAGCGCTCGGTATGCGTCCAGTAACACGCAGCCAAGCGCTTGTCACAAAAATGAAAATCGGTGCCTGCGGGTTGCAATCCTGTTTGCTGAAAACTTGGATTTCCTTTGAATGGGGCATATCTGTGTACACGGGTCCTCGCTCTGAGGTTGCTGAATCGGGGAAAACCTCAAAAGCACTTTATCTATGACCGATCTGTGTTTAGCGGATGCAGTAATCCAGTAAGGGGAGGTAAATGTATTGTTCTACTATTTCCATAGTTCTTGCTTCCCTTGAATCCCCCCCTCCTTTTTTTAGACAGCTTTTTAAAAAATTAAATACAACCTTGAAGGACACAAAGAACCCACGTCAAAAGCAAGCAGCACAAACAAACTTATAATCTACAAGGGAATGTGGGAAAATATAACAATCCCGCCATTAGCAATGTGGATTCCAGTCGAAGTTAACTGCCCATCTAGCTTTAGGCCTATTTATAGAACAGCAGTCGACAAACTCGCTGTTATACGATGTACGCTAACGAAACTCAGCTTCTTTGTTTTCAACAGTTATCGTCAAATATTGTAACTGGCGCCAACTGTGCGCTGTCGAGGACTGTGCTGTACACGCAGTTAATGTATAAGCACAGCCCTTAGGGCGCCACCTAAGATTAAGACATTTTATCTTGCGCAACACTCCGCCAGGCAGCTCACTCCACCCACTTTGTCAACCCCCCAGCCACACGCACTCTCGAGTTTCTTTCTGTGCCACGGGTTCACCGTGTCTCTCCACAGTGACACTAGGCCCTTTGTCTGCCCTATAGCTCATATGATGATATTGCTCTTGTTATTGTCACCGTAGGCCTTGTTTGTATATTTGGCTCAATGACGGCACGTCTCACGCCTACATGCCACAGCTGGCCATGTTATTAAATATTGAGATCCATTCTTTATCGCGCTTTTATCAGGCTTCTCCCCCCGCCCACCCTAGCAGTGCTCCCCAGACACACTCCCTCGGTGGAACTAATGCTGAAACAGTTACAGCAGTAACAGCAGAGCCTCGGAGGTATTTTTTTAATTTACTTGGGTCGCTATACTGACTGGCAGGGGTAACGCCTTGGCAGGGATCGGACGTTCTTGGTGAATGAAGCCGAGGCCAGAGGCCATGGCAGCGCGACGGGAGTGGCTATTTACGCTCTGCTGCCACAGAATCACTGAAACAAAAGCAGGATTACTGCTCCCGAGCCCGACTTCCGTTTAGTCTGAACTACAGATCCTGCTCCGATCAGTACTTCGTGGTCTGGGTTGATTTCACAACCACGCAAACTACATTTGGAACTCTGTGATGATTTTCAGAAAAATCAGCTCTCTCCTAATGTCGGACTTACCAACAGTAAGAACAACTGTGTAACGTGCTGTGAACAGATGGAACTCTGAGCTAGCAGACGAACTTTTGAGGGCTCGGTGTACTGCCTACCTCACACGTAAGTGGGGTTTTTTTTTGGGGGGGGGGTGTTTGTTTGGTTGGGTCTTTCTTTCTTTCTTCTTTCTTTCCTTTGTTCTTTTTGGTCAAACGACGATCGACGGACAGACGATCAGATGGACAGATGGACGCACTTAAAGGCGGACAAGCAGGCAGGCAGATAGATGAAGAGAGTAGGACCTAATGAAAAACGCAAAAAGCAGACTGACAGTACATGCACAGAAAGCGGACATTCGGATAAACATAAATACGAGACCAGTCTGTGGCAGTGACAACTGAAATATGAATACAGAATCGTTCTTTTCATTTTGTGTTCTTGTTTCTACTTTCTGTTTATTTGGGTTTTTTCTTTTTTTTTCTTTTTTTTCCCCCTTGTTTGTCGGGTAGTATAAATTTGTGGTGATCAGATTTTCAGATAGGAAATAAGCAGAACTAAGCAACGATCGTGTGAACTATATCGGCGTACTGCATGTGATTTATATTTAATTCATATATCTTCATCGGACTCACCTTAATGTAAGGAACAGTGCTATATGTAAGCCAAAAAATTACGTGGAAAGAGCTGTCGTGAAGCGTATGCACGTGTGTCACTCTACGGTTATCTCCCCTGGAAATCGGGGAAAAGAATCATTTAGATACAGGGATTAGAAGGCGGCATAGTTATCACCCACAGTGTGTAGGTGCTGTTACTACCACTGACCTATAACCTGTTTACAGGTCAGTGCATAGTTACCACCGCTGCTGTGTTGGGGCCCTGGATAGCTCTGCGGGCAGAGTTGCGGGCTAGCGTGACCGAATCCTGGAGTAGTTAGGGATTATTTCCTGGGATGACTTACATGAGCGTTCGTAACTGCTTTCCGGTCATAAGGGTGTGTTTTATGTGCACCTTTACGAATGAACAGGAGATAAAAACGCTCATGCAAGCCAGCCCTGGAGTTTAACGTTGTGAAGGCTCGATTCGACCATCCCCAGAAAACTAAACTGCCTGTCCGCACTGACCAACTGACTGCAGCTATCAGTCTGGCGGTTGTTTCAGTGCGTACCTTGGTAATAGGACCCCTTTCCCCCTCCACCCCCCCCCCATAGTGCTAAGTCACCGAGAGGTGGAAGAAATGTCCGTCTGAAATTCCCTATCAACCTACCACAGCCACTGTGTGCTTTGCGTGCAACGGTCTCTCGTCCGTAGGGGTCCCTTTGACGTATTGACAATCCCTTGTCTTTGACAGCCTGCAGCGTCACGGCCGTTCCCTATAGGGGAAGAGAGGCAACATTGCTAGAAATGTACGTGAACTGACAGGTCTGTATTCTGGGTGCACATGTCCCGGCAATATTTAATTTCCAGATAGGGGTCAAGCAACTTTATTCTGGGTGAATCGGTGTGTGTTTTTCAATTGCTATTTCCAGTAAAGGGAGGCACATGTATGCACGCACGCATACATTATACATAAGCGCACCCGCACGTAGGCACGCACATTGCTTTCCAATGCATTCAAATCAGCGCGCGTATGCATGTGCACAAACCGTCATGTGGTCGAATGCAGAGAGGAAGGAGACAGAGAGACAGAACAGGAGGGGAAAGAAAGAAAGAGTAAAAGAAAAACTGCATCGTATTGTACATATGAAAGGCTGTATACCATCAAGTGAACACACGTATGTGTTAAAATGTGTTCTTTAAACTGGCGTTTTCTCAAGTTTTAATGATGCCTTTCCTGTGCTTATAAAGTTTTGTGATGGTAGACCTTAAATTTGCCTTTGAATTCTGATTTTTTTTCCTATAACATACAGAAGTTTGTTTTCGTTCTATTCCGATGATACGAACATTTCGTGATCACATTTAATTGTCAACCAGAATATATATGCTTTTGTTATTCTTATGTTTGCAGACAGTGATTGCTACTCCCCTCAGGTTTCAAAAAAACCTCAGCTGACATTTATTAATTGCCTACTATGGCAGGTTACAAAGCACGAGAGTACAAGCCACGAAGTAACGACAAAAAAGTCGTTATAGACACAAAATTCAAATTTTACGAGCCTAGTCTCAGTGCCAATGACTACAAACCGCTAGCAAATAAAAGCTACGGAATAAAAGAAAAGGAAGTCCGTACTTACGACAAGGCCAAGGAGTACAACTCCTACAGCGAGTACGTACCCCCCTGGTCACGTGGGAAGGAGAAAGGCAAACGGAGTGTGAAGGCCGCTGACCCCGAACCTGAACCGAAGAAACAGTCTGTGGGAAAGCCAACCCCAAAAGCGACCCCTGCTGCTCCTTTGCCAAAGGTCATTTGAAACTGTATTGTGTCTGTGGATGGGTGGAAGAAATGAGGGAGGAGAGATGGATGGGATAACAACTGGCTTTCTTTTATCGTTCAGTTACGTGTTGACGTATTACCATATGCAGATATGTTCAGGTTAACGCATACACGGAGCAATTAATCAGTTGCCTCAGTCGCAGTAGTCCTCAGCATTTTCATTATCATCAGTGTCATTGTCATTTTTTCAATAGGATCCAAGTCTGTCAAGCCTAGGAACTGTAAAGAGAATGCTGTTGCTCTTCACTTCCGGAGCAGGACAGAAGCAAAACGAGTCTTCAGACTTCTAACGAGACCAGCCCCCAGACTTCTAACGAGACCAGCCCCAATACTTCTAACGAGATACGCCCCCAGACTTCTAACGAGACCAGCCCCCAGACTTCTAACGAGACAAGCCCCCAGACTTCTAACGAGACCAGCCCCCAGACTTCTAATGAGACTTCTAAGAAGAAAAGCCTAACAGACGTTTTAGGAGTCAAGCCTCCAGACTTCTAATGAGACCAGCCTCAGGACTTCCAAAGAGACCAGATTGGAAACTAACGAAAGCCTACTCCAGATTCAAACGAGACAAGCTTCAGACATTAGAAGTAGGAAGGCTGGAGGCTAGAGGCTGGTCTCTTTCAAGTTGAAAAGACCAGCCTCCATCCTTCGTACTTCCAATAATGAGGCGGGCCTACAGACAGCGAATGAATCAAAGGACCGCGGCCGGCTTTGATACAGAAGGTGCACGTGGATAGTACTTTTCAATTAAAAAGCAGAATAACTTGCTAAATCGGGATAAGAGTTTTTGATACAGCCGTTAGTTTAAATTATGCAAGTCATTTCAGTGCGAACAGTTCACTGTTGATTCTGAAGTCTTAACGGTCAAAAACATAGAAATTTGTCACGGTCCACAAATGTGCGCCTACACAACATACCAAAGCATCTTTACACCTGATTTCTACACACTGGTCTCAATCGCCACAATACCAATCCAAAAAGACCTCAGGCACACGCATTTTCACGCTAGGCGGCGCTTCGTGGCGGAGTTAACGTGTACACAATCATGTTTGCTCACAGAAAACGTTGATAGATCATGTTCCGAATATATAATTCCTTTTTTTATTTCATTTCTAACAGCACATGGGATCCTTATGATCCTTAAGGTACATAGGACTCTGTGGTAAATGAAAAGTTTCGGGCTGTGAAGGAAGCTTTATATTCTTGTTCTGACATTTATTTTATTTTGAAACACGCTGCATTGTTTGAATGATTAATGATTAAAAGCCAGAAATTGGTACATGTAAATATGCATACGTAAAGATAAACACAAGGAGTGTCTTGGTTACGTTCTGTCTGCACAATACTGTATTACGCATTTCTTGGCGCATGTGCGAACGCGAAGAGAGCTACAGATAGTGAATGCAGCGGATAAAGGAGCATCAACACCCATAAAAACACCCATAAAACACGTTCATAATGGTGTTCAGAGAATGCGTATGTGTGGGTATGTGCGTGTGCTTATGCACTTGTTTGAGTGTGTTAGTACATGGGAGTTCTTGTGAACACTTTTGTGTTGCACCGTTTTTCTTTTTGTCAGAACCATTTTGTCCGTCTGTCTGTCTGTTTCCCTATTTATGTGTAAACATTTATACATACAGAGGCCCTCGCGCACACCCACAAACACTACTCACACCAAATCCCAAATACTCATCACCAGTGTAAATCTTCTTCCGCATTTAACAAGAACAACAACAAAAACATCGCCCAGTCTCGCATTATGTGCATTGGTCATTCCGTGCATTCACTTACGTAAAAACATAGTCTTCAGTTTGACAGCCAATCATCTCCAGCGCAACAGCAGACGAACAAAAGACACCACAGTATCTGGACACTGCCAGCCTTCAAGTCTTATTCTTCTTTGTGCGACTTGGGGAATAGCCTTTGCCCCCGGGGTAGAAATCATCAAGCTTCACTCCCCCCAGAACGTGTTGCAGACCGGCCTTTACCTTCAGCTGCTTCCCCTCCCTTGAATCTGCCCTCACGCCAATCAGCTGCCGAGCTCCGCTTTCTCCTTGGTCTTCGGTCACCCGCGGTCGCTTGGTCTTGAGCAAGGGGAAGTAGGAGAAGTAGATTCCTTTGGGCGCCACGTTCCCGTTGCCTCGCGACCGTTTGCTGTGCAGCATCCGCTGGATCTGGGCGCTGGCTAGTGCCATGTCGTAGGCCTTTCTGTGCACGTTGGCGCTGATGGAGGTGAGGCCTGTCGTCTGCTCTCCTATGTCACCCTCTACCTTCGTCCTGAACGAATGGACGTGAGACGTGTTTTCGAAAGCTGTCCTCTGCTTGCCGACTTCCTTGTCGTCTTCGAATCCCGAATCTTCCAGAAAGCTCTGCCGCTCAGGGTACACCGTTTTGCCGTCTTCAGTAAACCGCACCCTGTTGGAGACTGGCATTTCCACAGCGTTATCATCTGAGCTGGCTGGCTTTGCGATCGAAGAAGAGTGATGGTATCTTGTAACTTCGGCGAAACCATCCAGGAACGTACCACTGGTATCGACTGTCATGCCAGGCCTGGCCGCCATTTCTCCCAAGGACGATTTTCGCTCTAAATGGGGATATTTCCTTTTGAAGGCTTTGCCGCATCTGGGACAGATTGAATTCCGCGACACGCACCATTTTTCATGGCCTGATGTCCTCCGGCACTCGGGGCACCGCGAGTTGCTGACCACGTGACTGGGGCACTCACACCAGCTGGCGGAACGCAGACGGGACAGAAACATTTGGTCTGGGGATTCAGCCCCGCTGAGGGTAGTCTCTCTCGAAAAGGTTATCGACCCTGCTGAAAACGTCGGAGAGGGGCTTTCGTTTGTGTCCGTCTGTCGTCGCTGTTTTTTCTTGAGTTTCCCTCTATCCTTGGAGCGATCCGTCGGGGCGAAGTGAGATGACGCCTCGTCACGCGCGGCAAGGCTGTCCGTGGAGCTGGTCTGCAGCAAGTCGCCTGCCTGGTTTCTGATGCTGACGACCATCCGTTGAGGAGGAGAATCTGTCTTCTCTCGCGACTCCAAAAACCGTCTGACTCCCGTAGCCGGGACGTCGTTGCGGAAGCTGCTATCGATATTTCCCGCCACCGAGCCAGCTCTCGCGCCAACTCCTTGCTGCAGAAGCTGCTGGTCCCGTCTATCTATCCGTTCCGAGTTGAGCCTTCGAGGGTCTGCTTGCCTGCTCCTGTCCCCCTCCGCAACCAGCTCTGTCGTCAGCGAAAAGCGTTGATCGGACAGACGTGGCAGTCGCACGTTCTCGGCGGTTTCCGGAAAGAACTGGGACTGGTCACGTGCCTCGGGTTTCTCGCGTCGATTGGTCGTCAGGAACGTGTTCTCGCTGACCAGAGGAAGAAGCTTGCCTCCTTCCTGCATCGACTGCTGCTTCCTGCTGAACACGGGTGGCAGCTTAAACATTCGAGGGTCGTTGGCCTCCTCCACCCGTCTGACGATAGCTGTGTCGAAGACATTTCCTCCCATCACGTGATGTCGTTCATTGTCGCCGCCGTTATACTTCTCTTCATCGTCCTCGCTATCGCACGTCAGATAGGGAGCGAAAGGAATTCGTCTTCTGGTTCTCTCTCCCTCTGTCACAAAGACGTGTCGGCAAGTTTTCCCTTCATCTCGAGGTCCGCACAGAGAACAAAAGTGGCGTTCATGCTGTTTCCTTTTGCCCTGTCATTTTAGGAAACACAATCAACAGCGCGGATGCAATTACAGCTACAGCAGTCCTGTTGGCGGCTACCTGTCTATTCATTAAACACGTTATAAATAAGGATACAGTAAAATTTGTCGGCATAAGACATTACGAGACTGAGGGTACAGTAAGGTCCTTTTTTCTCTCCTCCATTTTTTTGCGCCTCACTTTCTATTACATCCCCTCGTTTATCTAATGATTACCCCCGGCACAAATTGTTTTAGAAGTTTTGTAATAAACTAAATTTGTGTTATGCTAGTAAACCTAAACATGCATGCTTCAAGCATATCACACTTAAAGACAACGACGGGTTGAGCGGCTGAGTTTGCATGCAAGCAAAAGGCACACGCACAGGTCAAGGCAACATGCGGAACGGGGGAGATTACGGGGAGGGGAGAAGAAAGAAAAGCTTTGAAAAAAATGTTGATTGTCAATAGAAATATCAGACAGTGATATCAGTAGGCGAGTTTAAAATCAGCGACAGGAAAAGACGCGGAAACAAAACTACTTCGGGCATAAATAGCGAGATGATATTTATTGTTCTGCCTTTTTTATTTACTGTTTTATCTTCTGGTAAAAATGTCTAAAATTTACATAATTATTCGCCATTTCAATGTTGCACAGTTTTGATTGTTTCGTTTAGTTCACTATAGGTGTCAGCTAAAATGAATTAGTCCAGCTAAGCTATGCAGTAATACACGAAGGAAAAATTGTGTACATGCATGAAAGATAGATTAATTTGGTAAATAACAAGCTTGAAGAAAACATATTTTGTAGGAAGAATGGCATAAGCACAAGCCAAAGGACCACAAACATTCCAGAGAACATAACTTTGAACTGCGTGCATCTGTCTACTCTCTAACTCCCATGCGTCTCGTACCACAAGGTATAGATCTAGAAGCAACAAAGCGTGAAAACGGTTAAGTACAATTACGTGAAAGTTTATATCCGTGATCTGTAATAGGGCCGCCAGCCGCCTCTGTGTTCTGCGCAACTGTCCGAGGTCCAAGGGACTGGTTTTTGTGATTCTTGTCATGTTAATCAAACTTTTGCGACCCCAAAACTCTGAGTATTCCAGAGTTCATGCCTGCTGCTGCTGAAGAGGAGCAGGATATTAAAAACAGCTAATTTACATATTACCTCTATAACTGTAAATACTAATGCAGATTTTCCAAAATCAAGAAAGTGGCTGTTCACACGTTTACTCATTTCCGAGTTTGCTTCCACACAAACAGAAATAATCGTGCGCTTGTAAGTGTTTTGTTTACAGTCGAACTCGTGTGAATCTAGAAACAAAATTTCAAACAGTCAATGCTGCTTACCATTGTCATATTTCAGTTCCAGACATAGATAGACAGTGCATACTGTTCTTCAATTCGGTGAGTTTGTTACCATATAGCCCCCACCCCCACCCCCAGCATTTTTTTTTTACCTGCTTCATAAAAGGAGACTGCTCTATAATATATGACACGACCTGCCGCACCTTCGTGTTTCTGGGTCACTGGAGAATCGCAAATGGGCAAATGAATCAGCTTGGATGGGAAACGAGTTTGAAACATAACCCTTAGCGAGGGTTACTGCTCAGATTGTGTTTAGACTTGGAGCTATGAAGTGTGGCAAAGTGTGTTTCCCGTAAAGTTACCGCGTGACTTGCTAGCTCAGCGCAAGAATGGATGTTAGCTGTGAGCAACAATTTGGCGTGCAAAGAATAAAGATTGAGAACGCGTCAGGTGTCAGTTTTGGCAGAGATCAGTTCTTCACGTTAATGTTTTCGTGCATGAGAGAAGCCCAGATCATATGCGACACGAAATGACTTGAAACTTACAGCTTATCAAAGCTGAAGGAATTAAACCCCTTCGTCTGGTAACATTTATTTCACTGCCAGAGACCATTATGTATTTTCTGTCAAGTGACTTATTTTGGCCTACATGTCACTTGCGAACTCTGAAAAAAGGACTTTTGTTCATTATGATAGAATGATTATGATCTATATTAACATAATCTATTATCTAAATGTATAATGAGGAGGTAAGGTGTGAGTAGCTGCTCAGTTGTAAACCTGCATCGTGTTGCAGTTAATTCACAAATAACTACGTTGATGTAAGTTATGTAAACAACAGTCCTTGCAAGGGCGCAGTGATGGGGCTACCTGACACATGGGCCTACCTACGCATAATACTAAAGCAGCATTGTTAGTATGGAAAAAATCCTTGGTCAGTTGTAAAGTATAATAGTGCTAGAGGCTTTGTTAGAAAAAAGGTCCCAAACCCCAGCCATAGTTATATTCCAAGATATTTACCTTCCTCGGAAAACTGTAGTTGATGACGTCAAGAAGTTCCTCCACTTTCAGCATGGTGAGCCAAGACTAATGCCAGAAACTCTCCAGAAGTCCCCCCGATTCTTCCACACATGCAGCAAAATGTTTGACACTAACGAAAAAAAAGTAAATAAAGAATGAATTTTAAAAAATTTGTTTTAAAAAAATTGCAGTTTACAGCTGTTGTTCTTTGAAATTTTAAACTTCGATCCTGGACGTGTATCTCTTAACCCAGGAAAAATTGTGTCAAACCCTGGTAGGTTTGACTCCGTCGGCTTGAATCTGTCATCGTAATGAACACGACAGGCTGATGAAAACTAAAGTATCAAGCACTACTGTGCGGATTTTAAAAAATACCACAAGATCGCAGTCCTCTGATGTGGAAGGGGGAGGAAAATATGGAGAGAAGGAAGTCTCACATATTTCTCTGCTTGAAAAGTAAAAGGGGGCCATAGAAGCTACAATAAAAAGAAGTCATTTTAAAGTCGCGAAAGGTACTCATGAAACGACTCTAAGTTCTGTAATAGTCGCTTTATGAACACTCTCGGTTAGTTTTCGAACTTACCTCCTGAACTAATGAATGTTTCCGAAACTAACCCGAGCTCCCATCGTCTGTTTTAACAAAAAACGACGCACTGCATTTCTTTTCCTCTCATTTTAAGCACGACTGTACGTGAAGCCCTGTGCAGCGTTGGGTATGTACCCACTACTATGTTATTTCTTCCGTGACCCAACAGGTCTGAACTGTCGCACTCCAGCCACTTGATAGATTGCATTGCCTTCGATCGCCGGGTCTATCATGCTAGCTGAGCTGGTTCTTAACAAGCGACCAGGTTAATTGCAATCGATAATTAGGGACCAAACAAAAGTCTTCGCTGGACCAAGGAGACCATTGTTCACACTCTGGATTCTTACACAACCAGCCATCAGTTTTTACGGTTATCTTTAACCCATTATGTGCTGTTATTTCCTGTCACAGTGTATGTCTCGCTAGAAGACTGACAGTAATTTCTTTGGTGTTAGTTAACCTTTGTATCCTATTATTTTCTGTCAGGGTCAAAGTCTTGCCAGCACACCGCCAGAAATTTTATGGTGTCATATTTCATATGCCGGCCGTTATTTCCTGTCTCAGTCCGA
This sequence comes from Lanistes nyassanus, assembly GCA_004794575.1. Taxonomy (NCBI): domain Eukaryota; kingdom Metazoa; phylum Mollusca; class Gastropoda; order Architaenioglossa; family Ampullariidae; genus Lanistes; species Lanistes nyassanus. Next base: position 433,765 of record SMGT01009055.1, on the reverse strand, counting down.
GTCTCATAAACACGTCCACACCAGTCTGTCCATGTTTTCTAAAGGCACACTGCTTATCTGTTGTGCCACAACCCGAGTTTCCTTGGCAATAAAAGGAGTCTAAATATTTTTGACAAGTCCTGAATATTGCGTTATTACACACCAAACTAAAGCAGGTTATAAATATACTCACAGGTGCTGGCTAGAAGTTTGAGGGTTGGGGGAGTGATTGAAAGAAATTATCAAGGTACTGCATCTTCCCTCTGCTTGTTCACCGTGCCTCCAGGGTTTTTTAGGAGCGCTCGCTATTGTCGTATTCCTCCACCCGACAATTAAATTCCAGAAGCACTGCCTCGTTTTGATTCACTCATGTCGCGCAGGTAACAATATAATTTACGCCTCAGTACGTTCGGTTCCTCTAAGTCGCACTCCGTCTTTGTCTTGTGTCCCACACTCATGACCCGAAGTCTGGAAAGAAATGCTCGGATCAGGTTGCACCGTCTCGCTCATTATTATCCAATCGCTCGAGACACCGCGACAGAGCGACATGGCCCTCCCTGGTATCCCCCACGAAGCAGCCACGGTTCAGCAAGCTTTTGGAAGTGTTAGCGGGCCAGGCGCAGAGTTTATGCCTACTGCCTCACGTTATAACTCGCAGGCAGGTTTTTGTTACGGAACGGCTGGCTGTTAAGTGTGACTGAAACATTCTCGTCTTGGGTTACTTTATAAACTGCATGCGAAGCAACAACAAAGTTGTGGTTTGCTGTCCCAGCCGCCCAGTACGTTGTAGCTGTCTCAAGCTGACCAGTTAATCGCTTCTTCAGATAGCCTACTCTACCGATTTGATTTAAATTTCGAATATTTGCCGATGGCTTTGCCGTGTTTCGTGTGCACTAATGTGTCCTTTCCATGCGTAAAAACGCGCTTAAAATACTCAGGGTGAGATAGAGTCGAAACGAACAATTCATGAAACCTAGGGATGGGTTGCATGGGCATTCTTAACTCCTGTCGACACGTAAATATGCACGTAAAATACACAGGTCTCAAATGCTTTATTACCGCTCTTATGACCGAAAGAGCAGAAAATATGCATCGCTCACGCAGCCCAGCACTGGCTTGCACACACAAGTGACACGTTCCGACAACCCTAACATATGACGTACAGCTCTCGTCAGTGCCTATAGCGGTAGCCAAGCTATGTCTACGTACATTCCCTTCATATTGCCATTCACAGTGTGATAGTAGCCAAGGCTGATCTAAGTGGGCGCTGTCATGGTTCTCACACAGACCAGATGTGCTAGAGGTTTCTCCCCAGACTAACTGATCTAGGCTGGAACACGAGTGACATTGCCCAGTTTCCAGCTAATATACATGTCTTCTGTGCGTACGTGTTTGTGCTGGCTTACTTAGTCTTTGCTCCCTTTTATGTGATTGAATACAGATCTAGATGCTTTGTAACCTACTGTAACCTATGTGTTTTCTGCTGTAAAAGACATGACATGTAGTGTTTCAGACCTAGTCATCTGTTGTAACAAATGCGTTGACGGTAGCCTGCTGTGACAGACCTGGCGTTCAATGAAATCGGTAGGTCAGCTACAGCAACCAGTCTCTCACCTCTTGTAGCCGATGTCATCTGCTGTAATAGAAGTTGTATTTAATATAACACCCGGGCCATCGGAGCTGTCACGATGCACAGCTCAGAGCAGGTAACGCGTCGCGATGTAATTACAGAGTACACAATCGTGTTTGCCCCCCACCCCCACCCCCATCCGAAGAAAAAGGCCCTTGGACGCACTCACACAATAGACACCTATAATACAAATGTAACCACATCAAAGAATCTCTACTGAGATAAATTTGTGGCCTGAATGTTAAATGCGTGTCATTTATTGAAATCTGTACGAACATTTCACAAGTGACACACCCTCAACCCGTCAATAACTAGAACTAAATGTCCAGAAAAAACGAATCTGATTACGTATAAAATATCACAACTAATAAATGGGTGCAAATAAATAAACGTTTTCAGCACTAAACCCATTTCATATCTTTTAAAAATGTCATGTATCACACTTGAGCACAACATAATGCAAACGAAGCCATAAAATAAACGTATCACAAGGCCAGTAGGAAAATATATAAAATACTGTAAAACCTCCCATATACGACTTTGAAAAAACACCCATAGTCAGGTCTTAAAATGGAGGGGTCCTATAAGGGAGTTGCACTGAACCGTTAGTACCTGTAGGTACATGTACGGTGATAGATGGGGTGAGAAATAAACACAAATGGGTGTATGTTATCATGGCAGTCAACTGCAACATGTGTTTGGAATTATTATTATTATTTACCATTGAACAACACGTTAAAATAGTTTTTTTGACATCTCAATTACTAATATCACACGTTAGTGTGACGCAGCTCTCTACCCGCTGCCTACCCCTCTCAGCTCGCACAGTTTACATTGGATTAAACATTTCAGGCACTGTCTAATGAATCGGCCGAAACAAACGCTTAAACATAGAATGTGAAATTAGACTTTTATAAATGAAATACAACAAAATCTGTGATTTAAACTATTTGTCCTCCTGTGAAATGTCGAAAAGACACCCAAGTCGTATATTTTACAAAACCGTCACTTTCTTCAGTCCGCTAGGCGTAAAGTCGTAAACGGATGTTGGATGTAATATTTATTGCCGACTTCGCTTTGTTGCTTCTTTGTTAGGAGCACTTTCAATTTCTTTTCTAGATTTAAAACAGTTCTTTTGCGCTACTCAGGGGATTTGGGGTCGACATTTAGCGTTTCTCAGTGAACATGTTTTCAAAAGAAAGTCTGCTAACCTTTTTCCGCTCAACCAGGAAAAGTCATATACTGTACAAAACCAGCCACTTTCGTCGGTCGGTGGTCGGGTTAAGGAGGGAGTAATAAATGGGAGGTCGTTTACATAGTAAATGGTCTCCGTCGGAAATGTTTGGGTCGTATGCTGAAGGAGGTCGTATATGGGAAGGTCTTATAAGGGAGGTTTTACTGTAATATAAACAAAAGAACGCCAAAACATGGATGCAAAAGAAATACGATACGCAGCAGATCAGGTACAGGAGGCAAGGGCGCAGGTAACCTCCCTTGGCACAAGTATCTTCCTTTGTACGGTAAATGTGAGCGTAAAAAATGTACCTTCTTTTCTGAGCGGGGGAAGCTGATAAGGACGCAAGTGCAACCCTACCTATAAGCAGATGTGAGACATATTATGTCGCAGCAGGCACAGATCTCAGAGGTTGGCAAACAGTGTGGAGATAACTCCTCTCTCTCTCTCTCCTAAACCCTGTGTTCGGTCCACAGCTCCACTCTAAAGGAAAGGGGGGGGGGTCAAAAAAGAACGAAGGCAGCACTAAATTCGCGTTCGCGCATGATCCGTCCCCCACCCTCCCCACCAGATGTACACATTGCATTTGACTGGCAGACATGAAAAGTATTTTCCCGATGCTATTGATCCGTGTCCTTGCTATGTCTTTGCTGCAGTGCCATGGATGTGGTCATTTCTAATAAAATCGTGTCCGAAATGTCCTGTTATTAGGAAGAATAGCCACGTGCAGTTTGTAATATCAAAATTGCGCGTGGCTAGATGTCTCTGTAATTGAATTGAGAAGTAGATATCTCTGATACTGGGAGTCATAGATATGCACGTAATCTCTGGTGATCTGCTAGCCTAAGCGAACAGCAAACATGCAGTAAATGCTGCCTGGAATAAAACTGTCAGAATGGTTATCTGCCCTGAAGAGAACGTTGAGGTGGTTTGCGACCGTTCTCGTGTATGTTTCTTCAACTAAGATTGTTCTTAACTGTGGTGATATATTTCAATTGGAATCGAGGAATCTCAGACTCGACTTATATCCGTTGCTCACGGGACCATGACGACCAGCTGCGCAGTGCACCTGCTTGCCGACCAGAAGAGGTATTCGCAGTCTTCCTTTGTCATGCGCACTCGCGTTCTGCGCAGCTCCGCGTCCAGCTGGTCTTCCGGGCCTAGTTCATCTTCCACGGAATACTGGTGGGCAGATGAAGTCCCGACCTTGCCCTTCTCTACAGCTGACCCGTCCTTGACTGGATCTTGCGCGGGGTCGCCGGGCATGTAGATGACTACCGCCCACTCTAGTCCAGACGCTGGGTTGACCCACGATGCCGTGATGGCTTCCTCGTCGCTCGCGGCGAGCTCTTTGGAGCTGGAGGAGCGAACGATTCGGACCGGGTATCCCCGCTGTCTCAGCGTGGTGACGAAAGCGCTGTTCTCCAGAGTGTCGTTGAACTTGTCGAAGCGTCCGGTGTCCAGCTTGTACACGTCCTCGACCTTAGAGTAGATGGCGTCGCTGGTGGGGTCCTTACACAAGAGGGCGACATCCCGGATCTTCAGGCTTGGAGGCAGGTTCGTCGCTAAGTTCGTTGTCATCGCCGCCGCGAGAGACGAAGCCTCAGAGACCTCCATCGGCGTCGATTCTTCTCCCCTGGCTGGGGCCACGTCCATCACCTCCTGCAGGAACCTGACAGTCTCTCCTGCGCATGCCTGACAGTGCAGAGGACAGACGACGCCCCTGGACAGCTGGCCGTGGTCTTCGTGGAAGATGAATTTGGGTTCTGGACCCTCGGCGGGTAGGCCTTCCTTGGCCCCACAAATAGTGTAGTGACGAATCCTGGGAAGGAAAAGCTAGAGGTGATTTCCTGTCATACTAGCCAACAGATGAATGTGTAAGAGGTCCCGCTATGAATGCATGGATGTACTGAGGAATGAAAAGAGGGAGATGAAAGGAGGTGGGGGTTACAGTTGAACTGTGGTCCACACAATCACGCACACTCATATGCACAATACACGTGCACATACGCTTGCATGCGCACACACGGACGCACCCACACGCATTCGTACAGGTACAGCTGCAAACAGCAACAGTCTGGAAAATGACAACGGCATCAAGAAACACCTTTCGTCTGAATAATCCATGACCTTCAACACTCGCTGGACAGTCGGAGGACATCGCAAAACCCTCGTCATTTCTACCTGTTCAAAGCCAGGGGGCGCATTGGCACCGTCCAGCCCTGAAATGGAAAGTTGGGACATGGAGCTGAACCTCTGGCAGCTGATACTTAAAACAATTTTCCACTTCACACAATATTATCTAAATATCAATAATTTTTTATTAAAATAACTAATAGCAGTTACACCACGCTACTATTAGGATAAACCCTTATTATATAAATTTATTACACATAACGCGCACATTCACCCAAAGAAAGAAAAAGAAAGAAGAAAAGAAAAAGACGGACTTACTTTTACTCACAACATTTTGTTAAAACCCCATGAAGTCAAGCCAACAAGTACTCATTCTTCACAAAATTTCTGCAGGTATTCGACACACTCTCAACATGTCTGTTTGAAAAATACACACCAGCAGCCCAGATTTCGGAGTCAGGAAAGTTTTCTCTCAGACTTTCGAAAACCTTCTGGTAATTGGCATAAACTTCATCGAGACAGAAGTGGGTAGTCTCCCTTTCCTTTTCCGGCACCACGAAATTCAGATTGTCCAGAAACGCCTTTGGGTTGAATTCTGTCAGTTTGATGTTCACCATCTTCGCCTGTCACAGACACAAATGTCAAATTAAATTTTCCTTCTTGAATGAGCGGTAAGAAGCTTGAAATAACGTAATTCATTTTCATTTCCAGCGCTCACCAGCTTACTGCTCCCGTTGCCGTCCAAGCTTTCGTTGACAGCCTGCAGAAGGGCGTGGCCTATGGGACTGCCCTCCACGTCATAGCTGACGTTGATGATGACGACATTGCAGCTTTGCGCCAGCCAATAGCGAGCCTTTAGCATGAGCATAACGGACTTACCGGAGCCCATCACACCGTGCATGTACACGTGCCTGCTGCTTTTCAGCAACAAGTCTGTCTGGAACTTGTGCAAGATCAGAGCTCTGAAGCGAACGTCGACCTCCGCAACGGCTTCGGACATGACCCTGACTTCGATTCGACCTTCACATTTGCTTTTGCTGGGAATTTCCACCGTGGAATATAGGCAGCAGTATCTGGAGGCCAACCCATAAACACACGCTTAGGCATTTCCTTGACATGTATAATCAAAGACAGACAAAGCACTTGACACCTGCAGAAACATATGCAAACATAAGCAAACATGTAGACGAACAAACAAGACAAAAAGGCCGGCATATAAGATTTGTACCACTACAGCAGGTTACCGTGATGAAGTTTGACACAGATATTATGTTCTTGTACTAAAAACTGACATCCTCTTGAATTTTCCATGCTATTGCGCCTGTTGGCTGAAATGACCGCATGCCTAATCACTTGACAACCATATATGGAAGTCGACAACCATATATGGAAGTCCACAACCATATATGGAAGTCGGAAATTCCTAAGCCAAAGGGATGCAGCCACTGTTGGTAAACATGATTGTACACATGACTTAATTATTACCGGCCAACGATCTCGAGGTATTGTTCCTCTGTGAGCGCGCCCTTGAGGCTTCTTTCTTGACTCCATCTTTCGAACCACGAAGACAGGCTCCCGTCGCGTGCTGCTCCGAGTGCCTCCTCCCCAGCTGTCCCTTCCCTCACCGTTACGGAACTATGCCCAGCTGCCGTCACTGCACCTGGACAATCGGCGTCTTGTTTCGAGCGATGCCACAGGTCTTCGGCCATTTCGTCACCCAACGAAGCGCTGTCAGCCTTCTCGTCGTCTGAAGAAGTGTTGGGTGACCCCCCCTTCTCGCAATGTTCGGTTTTCTTCTCTCCCCTGCGTCCAAGAGGCGGTAACTCCTCGAGACAAAGGCATGCTGAAGTTTCTATTTTCTGAAAAAGTAACCGACACAGAAAGAGAAACAGGCGTTTTGTGTTTCATGTTTTTGATTGTGTGCATTGGGGTGACTGTGGGGATGGGGGGAGGAGAGTAAAAGAAAGTAGGGCTACCAGCAATTATTAGTAACAGTATATGGCCAACACAGTTCAATGCTTTACACTGTAGCATTGTATTTATTTATTTATTTATTTATTTATTTATTAGTCTTTCGTTGACAACTCCGAGGCGTATGTTGCAGAATGTTTACAAATACACAAATCAGGGTATCAAGAGCCTCCAAGTTTTTATGGAATTACGCAGTTCACTAAATGCTTACCTCCCTTAAGTCTGGGTTGTCCTTGAGTACAGACATCAGCAGGTGTCGGGGAACGCAAGGCAAAGCCAGAATGAGGCTGACAGGGGGCGACAAGTCAGACAGCACGTGCTGGACGTTAGCCACTTCCTTCTCCATCTGGATGATGACCTTGGTCAGAACATCCGTCAGGCGGCGCTCTCTCTCGCCACTGGTCACTTCTCCTGGCGTCAGAGCTGACGATATTAACCAGTTATGATTAGGCCCCAGGTCCAATGAAATAAGCCGGCTCAGAACTGGCCGTTTATGTGAGCAAGGACCTGGAGAATAAGTCAGCTCAGAACTGGCCGTTTATGTGAGCAAGGACTGGGAGAAGTAGGCAGCTCAGAAATGGGGAAATGTTTGAGCAAGGGTTAGGAGAAGTAGGGAGCTCAGAACTGACCAAATATATGAGAAGGGATCTGGAGAATAGGCAAGCTTAGAACTGGCCAGATATGTGAGCAAGGACTGGGAAAATAAGCCAGAGATCCAAATGACGGCATACACCAGTCAGGATTATTAAGAATCGTGTTTGGCGGCATAAACCAGTCAGGATTTGGATAAGCCAATACATTCAAAACAGAAGCCAAGTCTCTCCTATCTACAAGTCACCTTAAATCAAGAAAATGAAGGAAAGGGACATCATCTTTGTGATGGCAAGCTACAGTAAAAAATTTACAACCAAGAAAAAGTCGAAAGAGGAGGTAAAATTTACGAGCAAGATAAAATTTGAAAAGACATCAGAGAAGACATCAGACTAATCGAGGTCAAAGGCCGCTATTGCTGCACTATGTAGCATAAGATATAACCGATATTGAAAATACTTACCTGCAAAGTTACTGCCAACTGACTTGACACACACGACAATGACACCGTACTGCGGGTGAACAACAAGAAGATCATGCTCACCTCTCTTCAGCGGTTTCTTCACGTCCCCCACACCTGTACAGGTACACAAAGTGAAGGGAGTCCTTGCGGGGCTATAAAGGTCAACTCTGTTCTCCCAAGAACCAATTACTTCTCAAATTTATTGAGGCTGTAGAAACTCAGCTAACACCAATTATTTTCAGCTATCAGATATTTATTCTTAATAATCTATGTTCCTTGTCTCTAATATATGGATACATATTTTAAATAACACCACTGGGTTTTATATAATTATAAGAATAGCTTTTTTATTAATCTGACGAACTAAAAGCTTTTAAAATTCTGAATTGTCCACGAGGCCATATTGGGTTTTTAGTGACAGTCACACTCAGGAAACGGAAAAAATCGAAGTGAATGAACAAGCAGATAATAAAACAGCAGCAGGAATGAGATTTATCAGCATTAACCAAGATAACGTCTGCTTTTTTGTCACAAGCTTACTTTTACCCAACTTGTTCAGGTAGTTTTCAAACTTGGCAGAACAGATGATGGCCACTTTCCATCCCTCCCTGTCGGCCAAGTCCTTAAGTCGCTTCGTCACAAGGTATTCTGCCGCCTCACCTCGCAGACTGCTGTCGGAGATTTCTTGCACTTTGACCTGTGCGCACGCACACATACATGTAATCACGCAAGCACATGCCCACACCCACACCCACACCCACACACACACGCACACGCACACGCACACGCACAGACCCACACTCGCCTTTGACACAACAATTTACAGAGACGAGGTGTCGAAAGCCAATTTAAAAAGTGCTGACGCCCTGTCGTTTTGTCCACTTTCAAACTATAGCCACAAAATCCTACCAAGATGGCGCATTCTAAACTTTAAATCAGTCTTTTGAATCAATAACTATATCATGATTACAAATCACCTAATGACATTTCGCCATTCCATTTTGATATTATTAAATATCTCATTTATTCGCGTGTTTCCTATTTATACATTTAGTCTTCCAGATGTATGCTTTTACATGTTAAAATTGTCACCTAACATAGGCCTACATAACATTTCGTATTTTATTAATTCAAATTTTACACTTGACTAGCTCATACTCACATTTTCACCATTCATCCTTATAAAACGTTTCAGAAATCTGTATTTCACCTTTCACGCTGAACTATTTCATACTCACATTTTTCAGGACGGAATTTGCCAGGTCGTCTTGTTGACCTGACGCTTCTCCGAAGGCCTTGAGATTTGTCTTGCGGTCGTAGAATTTCAAGGGTGGAATCATGATGGTCTTCTTAGCATACTCAGGGTAGAACGTTCGGGTGAAATTCCGGGTGTAGTCTGCGAACGGCACACTTACGCCATCGAGGACAACCTGCAGCTGGCCAGGTGCCTACAAAACGCAGGCTACACGTGTACACGTTTTTACGAAAACATTTGTCACGTTTAAAGTAAACACTTGCCACGTTACGCCTACGTGTGATGAAGTTTTCATTACTGGTCACATCACTAAACATTTACCAGTCACAGCTCCCGTGCAAAAGACAGCTTAGGCATCGCTAATCTTTTCCCAAACCTACTATCCTCTTCAAGACAGAATACGCTCGCGTACCAAAACAACAAAAAAAAAATCAACGCCTGTACATACCAAACCTACCCCCAGACACCCAGCTTACGTCCTCTTTGTCATAGTGAGCGCTAGTATATTTGTCAAAATCATTGGTTAGGATCAGCTTCAATTTGGTAGCCCAGCGATTTATCACTAGTTTCAGCAACGACAAATCAAATGGAGAAAAGCAGCTCGAAACAAACATAAGGAAACCAGAACCAAAAGAAAACACAAGGACAGCACTGAAAACAAACAAACCAACAAACAAACAAAAGGAAAGCAGTGCCAAACAAGTACAAGAAAAGCAAGATACTCGATTGCAAGCCAGCCAAAATAACCTTACATGTTTGCTTTAGCACGAGGTGAAGTAATCAGGGCACTTGTACAATAACGCCATTAATCTTATATTGCATTTTGGATAGTTGCCGAGCGATAAATCTCCTCGTTTTATATCACTCATTGTACAAACGTAAAGATTTATGACTGCAAAATTTATAATGTTCTTCCACTTGTCAGCGGTTAAGGGTGTAAGCTCAACAATATTCTTGTTCACTTTGAATATGTACAGTAGAGGAATACTGAAGTTACTTGAGAACGACAGGTAGGTATACCTACATAAAAAGATAACTTTTTACAGGATTAAAATTATAATGATTTTTATATGTTTTTACAGCTTCCCACTCCTGCTCGCGCAAACACATACTCAAGGGTTTGTTTACCTTTCTGAACGGACAAGCATACACACTCGCGCTTACCTAATACCGCCTGCATTAGTAATAATAACAAAAACACTGGGAAAAGCTAAATACTCAGCAAATTCAACATTTCGAGGTTTTACGTTTTCCTCGGGACAAAACACACAACACAAACTGGTAAACACAGTCAAATTATGAAACAAATAGGGGCAGGAAAAAAACAAACAAGGAAAAGAAATATAACTCATTGCTGTGGCTCGTGAACGGAAAGTTAGACAAACAAATAATACAGTCCAGACAAAATTAAAAGCTGTGTGCAAACCAAGCAGCGTTAAAAGATACAAAAGGCTGGATAAAATCATATTCCAGCGTCTCAGCTTCAAAAGATCACACAGGCCTTCTAGTATACAACAGATTACTAAGCAAGCTCACCGGTACAACAGTTGGTAGGCCCGACCTTAAAAGAAAAAGATAAAAATAATTGTAGTCACTAGAAAACACATTAAAGCACGTCCACAGTTAGTTTATATATTTGTGTGCTTAAAAATAGTTGCTTGTAAAACGATGAACTTCCTAAATAATTGTCCCTGTGTACTTGCTTCATTTGGCGCTCTATTAAATAAATGTTTTTGTCCTGCTTGTGATATTAGAAACTCGTTGGGTTTGTTTATAGCGTTTCAAAGGCTCTTTTTAGGTGAAAGAAAAAAAGTAGACGTCGGTTTTCAGTGTCAGTATCAATACTGGTATCACTGGGTATCAAAGAGGCGCTAGGTACTGCGTTAGAAGTAAGCATAAATCCTAGAATCTTTCTTACCTCCAGAATAATCCCCTGAGTTCTTTTAAATGTTGCATTATCATTCCCATCCCCCCGTATATAACGAGGTATATAACGTACCAATAGGGTTTTTTTCAAAAATAAGAGAACACAGAGGATAAAAGATTTGGACAGTTACCATTACTCAAGTTATAAATAAATTTTCGATGCCACCTAGTGGGGGAAACAGCCTCCCTGAAAAAAAATTGAGGGCATGAAGGAAAGTGAAAAGGCTATACTCACAAGTCCTTTTGAGCGCCTCTTTTTTTCTTCCGTTTCTTACCTGAAAATAATTTTTTAAAAGAAATGCACCGTTTTTAGAAATAACGATCACTTGATCAAAGATTTATTTTGCATATACTCGTTCCGGCATAGTGCTCTGTAGCTGAATAGTTAAATCATTGGTTTAGGAACTGAAAATTAGGTGTTCGAATCTCAGTTGCGAAATTTTTCTTTCCTCGTGTGTTGTGGGGTGGGGGTTAGGGGAGGGTTACGTTCTTGCCTAGCTTTGTTCCTTACGCAGCAGATGATTCAGCCTTGCCGACCGACTGCCTGCCTGTCGGTCGATCTATCTCCACGTGAACGTACGATATTTCTGTGTCCTATCTTTGCCTCCACGCAATATTGTAGACGCTGACATTTGGGAGGAAGCATGGAGCATGGATGGGTATCTGTCTCTCGTTCTCTTTCTGTCCCCTCCCTTCTTGTCTCCCCTGTTCTTCTTACACTCACCCCCACCCCACCTTCTCTAACTTGTCCCGGTTAATTTTCGCCTTATTCCCCCGTCACTCCCACAACACAGAGCTGAGTTGCGTCAGCATTATATCAAGCCCTTTTCCACACATACGGTCCCCTTTAGATCCCCCCTTCATCCCACAGACGGGTCCAAAATATCGCTAAGGGGAGGGGGTTTGGGCCATGGTGGTGGTGGGGGGGGGAGTGTAGCTGCGTGTGACTGATCTGCGTTAACTACCAGCAAAAAAACTAGTACATGAGGAAGTCATGGGGAAGTCCCAGACGTCTTGCAGTTTCATCATTAGGTCTGTACTGATCGATGTAGTAACCAACAACTCATTCTGACTGTGACTGCTGACGTGAATAGATACTGGCTAATCAACAACACCTGCTGCGAAGCCGTCTTGTTGTCGGCATCACGTGCACTTTGACCAGGATTTCTGGACTTCCGTGAAAATTGGCCACGTCATACCTGACAAGACCGGGCGCACCGTTCGTGTGACGTCAGATGCTGCATTCTAGACGTCTGCAGTGTAATTAGCTGTATGACTTTCACTTAAGAAACTTAGTCTCTCTCTCTCTTCTCTCCCTCTCTCACCTGTCTGTCTCTGTCTCGAAGTTGCACAGTGAAATTCTTTGAGATAAGTGATAATAGCAACCTACAATCTTTATCAAAAGCAAGTTCCCCCAGCGGCTAAATATAGCTCTGCGGAATTTCCACTGCTTAGAAAAATGACATGCGTCTTTCCGATAAAATAGTATCGACCAAATGAAATCACTCAAGCCTTCCAACAAATATGCCCCAGTTATTCTCCCTGGCTTTCCCACTTGTGTATGCGTGAGGACACACACACACACACACTGTTACCACCATTACACTGTTAAAATTTCAACATCCCACACTCATAAAGATAGTTACCACTGACACCACACGAGACAGAGAGAGAGAAAGAAGAAGAAATGAGATAGTTAACAGAATGTAGAGCACTAGTAACAGCCACACCAACATTAGTAGCAACGCTGGTTACCTTCACTCGACATAGTGCTGCAACAGGCTCACAGATTTTAATCCTTGACCCGGCCAGGAATGCTTGCCCTCTCAAGTGCCGGTGATAACACGGTATGTGTCGGTACCAACTCTCTATATGGTGCTAATAAGAACTCATGCTGATGACTATACACCTGGTGCCGACAAAAACACTAGCAGACCTGGAAATGCGTGGCTAGCACATCACAGAAACTATCCCGAACGCATCACAGCCCTGGCGTCAGCCCCGTCGCGACTAGTTGGCATTTTTCTCCGAAAATCAACGCGAGCGCACGAGAACTGGATGACCGATATCCTCGCAGTTTCAGACTGCAAGTACACGGGCACATTATGTGTGCACCGCCGCCAAACAAGTCTGTTGCACAACAGCTCAGCACTGTCTGTGGGGTGTGCCCTGGGCTCTCCTTTGTTCGAAGAGCACGTTACGACTGCAGCCCAGAGAGCACTCATTGCAGTCTTTGACAGCTGATCTGGGCTCGCCACTGGTGGGCCTCGTGTGTAGGAAATTTTGATCGAATCTCTCTTTCGCCAAGGCGCCAGCTTTCACCCAACAGCCGTACATTTTCATTCAGTCCCACACGAGTGCCGCTTTCGTTTGGACATCTGCCAAACACAGTGCGGTTCGCAGCTCTTCGCTGTCGCAGTCAGGTCAAGTACTGCTGCACGCACGTCAGCAGCCTTCACTTGTGAGTCAGACAGCAAATTTCTCAGAAAGCTGTGCATTGTTTTTGTCCCCCACATTTTTCCACGGGGGGGGGCCATACAAACACACACTCATGCAGATGGATACGTACAGGTATACAGGCACGCATGCATAAAGATTATAATCATTTTTGATAATACATATAAACATAAAAGACAATATATATATATATCAATACACACAATTATGCTTGCACACCTACAGACAAACGCACGGATCAGCAGGTGTATAAAACATACGCACAGTTATGATTTGCACACCTCCAGGCATGCAAACCGACTAAGGGATATATATATATAGAGAGAGAGAGACAGTTATGCTTGGAAACCTAAAACAGACCTCTGGACGGATGGACAGGTAGATGAAGGTTCACAAAAACCTAATTCAGGGAAAGAAAGATATTCAGGGAAAAGTTCTTCTCCCAGCTTCCTCATTTGAAATCACAAAGAAACTGCGCAATGCTATTCAGGTAATTCGGTCAGTACTCTTCCTGGCTACAAAGAGCTCGTGATGTCTCAAGACGGCAGAACAAGTTTTCGCTCGGCAATGTTTATAGACTGGCTCGCTCGATACCAGCTGACGCCAGCTGTAGCATATTCAGAGCTGAAGTATCAATCCTCGAGAAGGATTGTATCTAAAACGTTCCCTACTGTAAACGTTCCCTACTGTAATCGTTTCCCAGTCCCTGTTCCCAGGTGTTGGCCATCAAGGGGTTACCTCTGTCTTTGCCTCGATCATCCCCATTCCTAGCTCTCTTACCATCTTTCCTTACCTTACCACCCTTACCTTACCACCCTTTCCGTAACACCCTTTCCTTACCACCCTTTCCGTACCACCCTTTCATTACCACCCTTTCCTTATCGCCCTTTCTTTACCACCCTTTCATTACCACCCTTTCCTTACCGCCCTTTCATTACCACCCTTTCCTTACCGCCCTTTCCTTACCGCCCTTTCATTACCACCCTTTCCTTACCGCCCTTTCCTTACCGCCCTTTCTTTACCACCCTTTCCTTACCGCCCTTTCATTACCACCCTTTCCTTACCACCCTTTCCTTACTGCCCTTTCCTTACCGCCCTTTCCTTACCGCCCTTTCCTTACCACCCTTTCCTTACCACCCTTTCCTTACTGCCCTTTCCTTACCGCCCTTTCCTTACCACCCTTTCCTTACCACCCTTTCCTTACCACCCTTTCCTTACCGCCCTTTCTTTACCACCCTTTCCTTACCACCCTTTCATTACTGCCCTTTCCTTACCGCCCTTTCCTTA